>JAASAO010001792.1:0-34584 GCA_017311375.1 Mytilus coruscus | reverse complement strand
CATAGCAAATTCGTTTTTATCACCTTTTCATAAAACCAACACTATGTGATAGAAAAAGACTAAGCTTTTAAACTGTATGTCAATGTCATATCTATTCCGAGTAGTTATTTAACCCTTACCAGAATACGGCGTGTTGGTGTATTTATTGACGCACTACTTAAAATTTTCAACATGTTTCGAAATAAAATCATTTACGTTGTACCAATATCATTTAGCATTCGTAATTTATACCAAACTGTAGGCAAATATTCCTTCTTTAAAATGATATCTAATTTTCTAACTTTATTCTTTCTACTTTCCAATATTTAGAAGAAATCGTATTACACTCCCAGATTGAAAGACGTGTTTTGACAGAATAATGAAATTCAAAACTGAAATTTCGAAAAATCGTAGAAAATTCAGAAATGTTACATGCCAGAAACTTAAAAAAATGGCAAAATGCTAGAATAAGGTTTCAGCTTCATAATGATATCAACTTTTTTGTAATGCGCTTCGTAGTTGCCGAGCTTTTAGAAAAAAATCAAAACACTGTATTTTTTGTTTTGTAATCCGGATGAAACTCACTCAAGTTTCAAGACCGAGGTCTATTTTAATAAGAATTTTAATAATAAAATATTACAAACGTATGTTCGATCAGGCATTAATGATACCTAAGGCCTTAACTATTCATGAAATGGAAGTTTATTCTTGATTTTGGGTTTCTCTCTGCTTTATATCTTCTCAAGCAAGATGACCCCGTGAATTTAAAAGACCGATCTATATTGACAGGAAATGGACCACCGTCATGATTCTTTATATTATTCATCATACTTCCGACCGAGTCAGACATGGATTATAGCTCTGCGGGTGCTCTGCGGGTATCCCGATTGATCTCGAGCCGCGTTTCCATTCCTTTTAAATATACAATTCCTTGGTCAAACTATAGAGAAAAATAGTTTGTTTCCTTGACAATTATGATAAAACAAATAGAACATTTAGTTTTAAAATAAATCTTGTTCCTGTCTATATTTGATATTGAAGAAAATAGTTTTATTCTAAATTGATTTGCATTAATATAAAGAAATTCACTGCATTTTGTTCTTAATCTATTGTGTTCTTAGAAACTTTTAGTCTTAGATGCATGATTTTTTATCAGTTGTTAGTGGCTTTGAACTAGCTGTCAGATAACTGCGAGTACTCTCAGATCTGTTCCTAGTGTCTTTTGTTGTTTGGATGTACAAGTACCCTGCCACGTCCACTTGTATTTTGTCCATCTGATGAGTTAAGCCTTTTCAACTGATTTTTATTAGTTCGTTCTTATGTTGTACTGTTATATCACTGTCCCAGGTTAGGGGAGGTTGGGATCCCTAACATGTTTAACCCCGCCACATTATGTATGTATGTGCCTGTCCCAAGTCAGGAGCCTGTAGTTCAGTGGTTGTCATTTGTTTATGTGTTACATATTTGTTTTTCGTTCATTTTTGTACATAAATGAGGCCGTTAGTTTTCTCGTTTGAATTGTTTAACATTGTCATTTCGGGGCCTTTTATAGCTGACTATGCGGTATGGGCTTTGCTCATTGTTGAAGGCCGTACAGTGACCTATAGTTGTTAATTTCAATGTCATTTTGGTCTCTTGTGGACAGTTGTCTCATTGGCAATCATACCACATCTTCTTTTTATAATTAGGCTTAAGAATTGCGTTAATTAAACATGAAACTGGTTTTGTCAACTACTGGTATCAATTTGTATTGATAAATATGTAATGGATTTCCACTTTTTTATAGAAAATTGTAGAAATGTATATAAATTTAGAATTATATGCCCAACATACAGCCTCGAAAATTTACATTTCAAGTTTTCATCCAAATCTACAATGCTGACTTTCTATCTGAAATGTTTTAATGTTCTGATAGTTATGTGTCTAGGCTGGTGTCAAGTTTTATTGATCATTTATGAAATCCAGAGAAAAGTAGATTAACATTGAGAAAAATGTATTCATGGTCCTGGTCCTGGTGTGTTTAAAGTTATTCAAATGTGAGGTGCTTAATTTACATAAAAAGATGAAGTCCTTCGTAAAATTTTCCCAAAATCTTTATAAAAATTTAAGAATAATTGTTTTGCCTGATCTATTTCACATCTAACTTCTGTAGGATAACTAGCGGTTCAAATATATGCTTTCAATCAAGTATCCACAAAGTGAAACATTGCCTCAAACCATACTGTCTGGAAGAAAAGTATAAAGCAAGAGCTATTTCCATTCAGGGTTCTCGTATCAAGACATCTAAGCATAGAAATGAGTAAAAAAAATAACAAATTTCTACTATTATGGCATCTGTATGCCTTTTTATAAGAAAGTATGTGCTATCACTTAAATTGACCCACAGTTATTTCCAGCGTTATAAGGCTTAAGACCATTTTATACTAATCTAGTATGCTATTTGTTCCTTTTCTTTCTGTTGAAAGTACATTTAATATATGCAGAAGGATTATTTTCAACAAAAAACTTCATACATTTTTATTTGTACAAAATATTTACAGTTTTATACAAGCCCTTGCATTATTTGATAATTAACTCTTATTTTCAGACACAGACTCATATAGGTTAACTGACTTTAAGAAATCTTATACATCAAATGATTGTTTTTCTATTGTTACATTGAATATATGATCACTAAATGGTACCTTATGTTCAGAACATTTTAAAACTTATTTATTAAAAAAGTTATTTTTCTTTTCTCATAGATATGCTTATAGCTGAACAGGTGCTTTAACATTGTTGACTCCATTAATTAAAAAGGACTATTTCTTTCTTTTTATTGAAATGGTGTACTAGTATTTAAAAACCAATGAACTTTGAAATAGAGGATTTCTGAGGATCAATTGTATTTCTTATGTTATATTTTAGATATCTGTATAATATGTCAAGATCTAAACTTTTTTCCGCATTATTTAAGAATGCCAATATGCCTTCTTTTAATTGAAAATCTTTTAGATATAAAAATAAGAAGATGTGGTATGATTGCAAATGAGACAACTCTCCACAAGAGACCAAATGACACAGAAATTAACAATTCTAGGTCACCGTACAGCCTTCAACAATGACCAAATCCCACACCACATAGTAGATAGTATAGTAAATTTGGTATCTCAACTATGATGAATTATATGATTTAAGATATGAGTAAAATAAATGTTCAGTTATTGTTATTTTCATAGACAGGAACAAAAATAACATTTATTCTTATACTTGATCATTCTAAGGATCTTTCATCCCAAGTTTGGTTGAAATAGGACCTGACAAGTGGATTTAAATTTTTTTAAAGTTTATGACCGCTTCAACAAACAACAAGTTATAGCAATAGATCACATGATTCAGATTTATATTCAATAGTTTATTAAAGTCTCACCACATACAACATACATTTAAAACCAGATACATATATATAAAATATAAAGTAAACATATATAAAACAAGTAAAATTTATGTATGTGCCATTCTTAAAAGAATGAGAGAGACTATTTAAAAACAAAAAATCTATACCAATTTATATATAGAATACTACAAAGAGCTATTAATGATATAAAATACTGGTTCTCCTTGTTAAAATGTTATTGCAGGTTTCGGCAACAATGTAAGGGAGCTACCATTTGATTTTTATGGGGGGCAAGGATGAAATTTGAAAAAAATAGGCAGGACAGGAGTTTTGAGTAAAAAAAGGCAGGATGACAATTTATGTAAAAAAAGTCAGGATAAATTAAAAAAAGGCAGGACCGACTAGAGTGAAAATAAAAGACAGGACAGAGATTACAACTAAAAAAAATGCAGGACACAATTTTTCATCCTAGCCCCCCCCCCATAAAAATCAAATGGCACTGAGCTCCTAACAAATATGGATATTTTTAAAAGATATATAAATTTTCTTCATCAGAACAATTTAAAACCATTATATCATTATGATACAATATATCGATACACATTTCATGTCTTAGATCCTCATATAATGGACAATTTAAAAGTACATGTTTTCATCCTCTGAAATATTGCAGTTAAAACAAACTCTATCATCAAGATTTTCCTTTCATATCGACCAGTTTCAATTTCTAACGGTGCTGCATCACATCTAAATCTTGAAAAGCATTACGCTGACATAGTTGCATTTTCTGTAGCAATTATTGTTCAGTGTTATAAATATGTTTAAAAAATATATGTTCTCAATGTTTCTAGTATGGTCAGGCGGTCTCTGGGTCAGGCAAGCTAAAAAAATAAACAGTAACAGTAACCATTATAAAAAAATCAGGTTTTGGCTGATTAAATTTAGAATAAAATTATCGGAAAACGAATGTATCATTTATTGAAATAAATTGTTGTCACACCAGATTTGAATGCATTAATAGTTACTTGGGGGGTTTTTAACGACTTTGACTGGCTATAAAGCCCTCGCACGGTCGGCTTATTAATAGTTCAAACCTGTTACTGTGCTATATAGTATATACCAGAATTGAATTTAATTAAGAATACAATTAAATCTGTCATTGTAAAAAAAAAAAACAATAAGACTTTATATATCATTAGTTTTTATTAGATTTTGGATTTCTTTTTATCCTGTGAGTGCAAAACGTACTTTGGAATTTATTTTATTTTTCTTCTTTTATTTATTTATTTATTTATTTTATTTTATTTATTTTATTTATTTTATTTATTTTTCTTATTTACATGTATTCTTTACTTTTTAAAGCATTTTTTCCCTATTCCTATACATTTTTGGCCTATTCATGTTTCTCTTTATTTATTCTTTTTTTCTGTAGGCAATGACCCATTATCTCCATTCTGTTAAGCCGACCAGGCCCTCTTTACAGGATAGACATGCATTTCAGTACCCCGATTGAATTAAGTGTTTGGCCGTTCTTTATAAGTCACAAGAGAGGACCTGTGAAATATTGTTATCCATGGAAAATAAACCCCAGTCCGGTCGGAATGGGGACGTTTGATCGTGTGCTTTGTGTAGATAGTCTGTCGCTGTAGGAATTAGATCTTATTCCAGTTGCAGTAGAATTTTCTGTCCTTCCTCATGGTCGACCCACTCCGAAGAACATATCTATTCGATTGTTGTTTAATAAATTTGCTTCTGTCTTAACTTTGCATGTAGTATTGCCACAAGACGTTTACCAATCGACCAAACCTGTATAAAAAAAGGTTCAGCTTTTGTATCTGTAATATTGCGACGCCGGTTTCAGTAATTTAAAGGATGCTTACGTACATGAGCAGTAAAAACTATTGTCGCGAAAGCTGCACTGCGGTTTTGGTAACGCACTATACAGCAAATAAACTCAAGTTTCAAATTATTTTACCTTAGTAACCTACTTCAGGGGAAGGTTAAGCTACGCCATTGAAAAAGCATACAAATAATTTGAAATATGGTACCCTGTGCATATTTGTAATGTGTTGTTGTAGATAGTAAGGCGGAGGATACCAAAGGGACATTCAAACTCATAAGTAAAAAATAAACGGACAACGCCATGGCTAAATACTAAAAGATAAACAGACAAACAAGAATGCACAAAACACATCATAGAAACCAAAGACTGAGCAACACAAACCCCACCAAAACTGGGGTGATCTCAGGTGCTCGGAGGAACAGCATATCCTGTTCAACATGTGGCACCATCGTGTTGCTCATCTTAGTACAAACCCGGTGTACTAACATGAGCAACATGCTATTGTTTCAAATAAAAGCAAGTTATGTGTAATTCTGATACTACAAAATAGCCGTAGTTTTTTACCCCCAAATATACGGGACATGAAACCGTGCCACTGGATACTGAAATTTTAAAGTACTTCTAAAAAGCATTACTATCTTTTAATGTTATCTAAACATTCTTTTTTGGTGATGAATACAAAATAGCTTAGTGTATTTCTATATTTGTTTATACGGATAAGGATTTCGGGGTCAAAATGAAAACAAAAATTAAACGCTTTCAGAATTTATTTAGGAATAGATAATTAAATGTGTAACAACGTGATCGATAGAATTCGCCTTTGGTATTATACTTATTATTCATTCATTTCTCTGTACTATAATATTGGCAAAAAAGGGGATAGTTTCCAACCCATCTGGCTCAGTAAAAACAATATTTTATTATACAGTACAATAAATATGAAATAATAAAGTTTTGCCTTTATGATTATAATGAACCAGCTAAATCAAAGATTATACAAAAAACACCGAAATACCCAAAATATTCCATAATACCCCAATTTTTAATAAAATTTAAAAAAAAACTGCTTAAAGTATACTTTTAAAAAAAAAAATCTATAAGTTGAAAAAAAGATAATTTTAGGATTTTTTCTGCAATCTAGGTTTATATATGATATATACGAGTAGCGTTTTCTGTATTGGGTCTTCTTCGTATTCAGGCCTTAAAAGGAAGGAATTCTCTGTCTGTTCATCTTTGTGCTGAGGGCAGGCATATTTCTTTAAAAAATGTTTTATGTTATTTCTTGAAAGAAAAATGGTTTGAGAATGGAAATCAGTGAAAAAACATTTTATCGGAAATTAAAACAAGGATTTTAATTGTAATAATATCACTATAAAAGTATTTATTTTTTTTTTTTTGTTCTTTTAATTTATTGAAATCATGGGGGAGTTGTTTAACGAGGAATATAAATTGTTTGTACAAAACAACACGCGCCCCCACAAAAGAAAAGAAAAAGTCCTGTTGTAATAAATGTATAAAAAAGCGAAAGTCCTGCGCCCGCTTACATGCGCGGAACGTTTGCGCTTATTAATAGGACAATTGCGCTTTTTAAAATGGACATTTGCGATTTGATAAAGAGGACATTTGCGTTTTTTCTACAAGACATTTGCCCTTTTTTATATGGCATTTGAGCTTAATAAACATAACATTTCAGTTATGGCTTAAAGTTTAAAAATCATTAAATAATAAAAAAAACAGCACATTTATCTATTTATATACAACTTAAAGTTGTCCTTTTCTATCTTTAGTTGTTGGGTTTCTTTTCCGCTGACCAATATCCCACAGGATTCCTCTGTTTTGGGGGGAATGTTAATTTCAATAAGTCAACTGATTACAATTTATCCTGCAGTCGACCTTACTACTATACTAATACAGATGTACAGATAACACGAAGCGATAAACATATACTAGACGTTTATAGTCTCCTGGTATCCTGCTTCTGTTGCGAGCGAACGGTTATGTCAAATTACCGTTTACATCACAGTTCCATTTGGGGTCCTCATTGCGGTCCGCGTTTAAGTCATGTCGATTTCATTCAAAAACAAATTCAACGGTTGGGATGGAAATAAAATGTTTAAAATGTATTGCAGGATAAAGACAATAACTGTTTATTGTCTTTCAATATCAGCTATATTTGTACTCGGCACCCAACAGGAGTAATAGCTCGCCGAAGCTCGCATTGCACCTGTTTCTTAGCCTCGTACAAATACAGACATTATAAACAGTTATCGTCTATATATTTTCCAAATATACAATACAATACAAATTGTTTATTTACCATTAATATTACCAAAACATAACATAACATAACACATGAATACATAAAATAATTTAAAATAATAATGACATTCTAAACAGAATTATGAGAGACTGGTTTAAAAAAAAAATCAATATCAATCTACAGCTAAATTTTCAAATTTCGAAAGATAAATATTATAGGGTTATTGCATGAATATTGGGAATATTGTCCCGAGTAGAATTTTATATTGCACGAGCTTGCGAGTGCAATATATGTTCTACGAGGGACAATATTCCCCAATATTCATGCAATAACCCTTTTATTGTATAGCAATATAATATTTGAAAGTAAAAATTGGTTTAAACTAAGATTTTGTCGTTGATGACGTCATAAATTTTGAAGATTTATTGCACTAGTGCAATATTAGAATTTATTGCACGCAAACTTTTGGTTACTTTCTGTGGGAAATATTATATTGCTATGCAATAAATACAGTTATAGGACAAAAAGTTTAACAATATAAAGAACGACGTCTTCTATCTAAAATAAATTTGGCAGATATTGGCACTATTTGTAATAATAGTATCACAGTCACTGGCAATAGACAATTTCTTTAAATTAGAAAAATTTTAAAAATTGAATGTGCTGACAAAAATGGTTCTAAAAAGTTCAGTTCGCAGGTCATTGTACGACGGAGTCCTTTTGCGCCGATTATTGTTTTTCAGGGGTATCATTTGCGCCAATCTTTTTTCTTTCAAATGTTTCAATTGCGCCAACGTTCGGAATTCATTTTCGCCAATTTACAATGGACACTATAACAGTACATGTTCCTCAGTTTCAACAATGTTGCTACAAGTTTTACTAGTTCGTTGTTGAACGGGTAGTCTCTTATCACCGACAAGAGGGTACAGACTTTAATAGGAAACACTTTTTTTTTAAATATGACTGTTGAAATTGTAAATATATATCGCAGCTTAATTTGCATGTGATTGACATTTGTGACACATGCTTTGATATTTATGTGTTTTTATAGTTCTCTATCTTTTATCGTTAATATTCTTAATTACATGAGTATTGGTATCTTTAACAGTTTATGAGTTACTTGATATGATGTACAGGTATATTCTTTATTTTCGTTTATTTATCTTTAATATATGCTTAGACTACAAGTAGCTATAACACATGTGTTATAGTAGTCTCGGATATAATTTCAGTGAAATGTCAGATCTAAAAGATTTTTTTTAACATTGCTTCAAAACAAAATAAATTTCCTGACTTATAAAAAAGAACAGAAAAATAATTATACAAAAATATTTATTTATCGCAAACAAACAGAAAAAGGGTAATATGTAATACCTTGACTTTTGATTGGTTGCAGGAATTATAATTACTGTTTGTTAATTTTAATCAGACATTATTCCGTCATTGCCATAAGATTTTTATTTGTACTTTGTCGGCATATCAAATGATGTAGTCATTTAAGGAATAAACCCTAAGGCATTATAGTACGGTATTTGTTTTGACAATCAACAAGTCAATATCTAGGATATTCAGACAGCTTCAATATACTGATGTTATGTTTATGTTCCAGACCATATAAGTATTTGGACCGTACGCGTACGGTCCGGACCGTATGCGTATACTCATACGGTCCTACCATTCGCGTACACTCATACGGTCTAGTATGAATCGGACCATACATATATTTGGATCATATTGGTTAATTTTAGACAAAACATTTATCAAAATCTTTTATTGAGTTTTACAAATCATTATTACTACAATTAGATGAACAAAGGGTATATTTCTTGGCCTTACACTGTCAAGTATTGCAAAGGCAGAATAAAAACTGACGAACATTCAACAGCCATTCTAAATGGTTACTGTGAACATAAACACGAGTCCGGTGCTCGAAAACTTGAGAGGCAGATAAAGAAAAAAAAACGACAAAAGACATAACTTCTATAGACCTATGAAATTAGTCCGTAGTGAATTAACGAATTATAGAAGAAACACTTATTGAGAAAGACCTGAAGAGTTTGACCATGGCTATATACCGAGAAAGGCGCAAGGAATACCCAACTCTACCAAAGTCAAGAGATGAGGATCACAACACCATGGATGTCTAACTAACAAAAAGGAATCATTTTATCATAGTCTATAAATTTGATATAAAAATAACATTGTGTCAACTTGTGTCCGCCTGTAGCCCCTGTTTCTGTAATTTTTATAAAGAAATTGCACCTAGTCCAGCTGTATCCGCCTGTAGCCACCAGTTTTTATATTTTTATATAGAAATAGCACTGTGTCCAGCTGTGTCCGCCTGTAGCCAGCAGATTCTATAAGTTTTATATAGAAATTACGTTGTGTCCACTTGTGTCCGTCTGTAGCCCCTGTTTCCTAAAGTTTTATATAGAAATAGCCCTGTGTCCAGCTGTGTCCGCCTTTAGCCACCAGTTTCTATAAGTTTTATATAGAAATTACGTTGTGTCCACTTGTGTCCGCCTGTAGGCCCCTGTTTCTGTAATTTTATATAGAAATAGCACTGTGTCCAGCTGTGTCCGCCTGTAGCCAGTAGATTCTATAAGTTTTATATAGAAAATACGTTGTGTGCACTTGTGTCCGCCTGTAGCCCCTGTTTCTGTAATTTTTATATAGAAATATCACTGTGTCCAGCTGTGTCCGCCTGTAGCCACCAGTTTCTATAAGTTTTATATAGAAAAAACGTTGTGTCCGCTTGTGTCCGCCTGTAGCCCCTGTTTCTGTAATTTTATATAGAAATAGCACTGTGTCCAGTTGTGTCCGCCTGTAGCCAGTAGATTCTATAAGTTTTATATAGAAATTACGTTGTGTCCACTTGTGTCCGCCTGTAGCCCTCTGTTTCTGTAATTTTTATGTAGAAATAGCACTGTGTCCAGCTGTGTCCGCCTGTAGCAAGCATATTTTATACGTTTTCTATAGAAATTACATTGTGTCCACTTGTGTCCGCCTGTATCCCCCTGTATCTTAAAGTTTTAAATAGGATATTGCACTGTGTCCAGCTGTGTCCGCCTGTAGCCCGCAGATTCCATAGTTTTATATAGAAATTACGTTGTGTCCACTTGTGTTCGTCTGTAGCCCCCTGTTTCCTAAAGTTTTATATAGAAATAGCACTGTGTCCAACTGTGTCCGCCTGTAGCCAGCAGATTCCATAAGTTTTATATAGAAATTACGTTGTGTCCACTTGTGTCCGCCTGTATCCCCAGTTTTTATAATTTTTATAAAGGAATAGCACTGTGTCCAGCTGTGTCCACCTGTAGCCACCAGATTCTATAAGTTTTATATAGAAATTACGTTGTGTCCACTTGTGTCCGCCTGTAGCCCCCTGTTTCTGTAATTTTTATATAGAAATATCACTGTGTCCAGCTGGGTCAGCCTGTAGCCAGCAGATTCTATACGTTTTATACAGAAATAACGTTGTGTCCACTTGTGTCCGCCTGTATCCCCTATTTCATAAAGATTTATATAGAAATAGCACTGTGTCCAGCTGTATCCGCCTGTAGCCAGCAGATTCTATAAGTTTTATATAGAAACTACGTCGTCCACTTGTGTCCGCCTGTATCCCCAGTTTTTATAACTTTTATAAAGGAATTGCACTGTGTCCAGTTGTGTCCGCCTGTAGCCAACATATTATATAAGTTCTATATAGAAATAACACTGTGTCCAGCTGTGTCCGCCTGTAGCCAGCAGATTCTTTACGTTTTATACAGAAATTACGTTGTGTCTACTTGTGTCCGCCTGTATCCCCCTATTTCATAAAGTTTTATATAGAAATATCACTGTGTCCAGCTGTGTCCGCCTGTAGCCAGCAGATTCTATAAGTTTTATATAGAAATTACGTTGTGTCAACTTGTGTCCGCCTGTATCCCCAGTTTTTATAATTTTTATAAAGGAATTGCACTGTGTCCAGCTGTGTCCGCCTGTAGCCAGCATATTATATAAGTTTTATATAGAAATACAGATCTAACATTGTTGGGCTGATATTTAGACGAATTATATATATATATAAACAAAGGTCTAGATAATCCATTAAGTGGGTTGGTCTGACATGAGGATTTCAAATTTTATTTACAAGTCATCATCTACTAAAATACATCTGATATTATATGCCCCATATCTAATATTGTTTCCTACCAAAATACATTTTCCAGAATAATGGGTCACGTCATGACAGCAAGTTCAACCCTTTATATTAAGTTTCTGATTAGGTCCTCTCCAGAATAAGTACTTACAATATTGTCATCATGATTGTTGATATTTGGTAAATAAGGGTATCAGGATATATGACTATTCAGTATATGAGGCCTTAATTGTCACCTTAGCCTAGTGACTTTAAAATTTTTAAAATGTTAATGTTTCTTGTTGGGAGTAATAATGAAATTCAAATAATATAGGGTTTAAATATAAACTATTAATATCAAGTTTTGTACTCACAACATGAGTTATCTCCCATATTTGTTAGTACTTTGATTTATGTTCATGAAACTAAAAAAAAATGTATTTTGTATTTCATGATTATTCTTTTGCGAAAAGGACACAGCACATATTTGATGAAAAATGTCAAATAACTTCAACAGAAATCTGCATTTGATTTACAACAAATACTTGTAATTTTTTTTGAAGGTTTGCTTTTATTTTTGATTTTCAAAATTTACATTTAATAATAAATCTTCTGATTTCTTAAGTAAGTGCTATCTTTTAAGGTATTTTACAATAATTTCTAGCAAAAATTGTTTAATTTTTATGATAGTAAATTATAATCCAGCAAATAGGAAAGGTATATTTTATTGAATACTAATATTTATTTGAATTGTACAATTAATAGTTGAAACAGATGTAAAATATTATTACTGAAGTATTTGTTTTACTATATTCAAGTAGAATGATAGTAACTAATAACCCTGTTAGTTCATTATAGTTATACACATGTAAGGTCTGTCTAAATAACACACCCATGCCTTTTACTATAAAAAAGGAGCGTTTTTAATGCAGGTTCATGTTTTTCAATCTTGCCATTTTATTTGTCTTAAGTGGTTTAGTACATCTGGTATCAGATTTAGTTAATTGCTACATTAATATTTTCTCTTTATAATAAATAATAACATAGATATGTTTGTTTTGTTAAAAGAAATACAAACTCCTTATATAGTGCTCCTTTGAAGACTCAAGTTTGTTACAGTTGACCAGACTTTAGTGTTAAAGAGTTCAATTGGTTTGGTTGGTTGGTTGGATTAAACCACTTGAGACTTAAAATTTTGTATTTGCATACTTACATACATTTTACATTAATTTTACATTTGACCTTGAACTAAATTACAAGGTCATAAAGCAAGGATCTGAAATCAAATGACCTTTAGTCTCTACTATGTAACGGGAATGAGTTCTATCCCAATACAGCTTATTTTGAGTATAAGAGGGGAAGAAACTCCCATCAAATGTCAACGCACCCTTTTAACCAAAATATGAATGTTACAACATGTTTCAAATATCATTTTAGTACAAATATTTTATCGATATCTTATACGGCTTCTGAAAAGAAGCAGTATTAAGCCAAAATAGCAATTCAGAATCTGACCTTTGACCTTTGACCTTGACCCCATTTTCTTTTTGGGGACCAAGGATCTCAATTCAAAAGACCCTAGGTCTCTATCACTTATGATTTACCAGTTGCAATTACATTTTTCTTATTTAAAAGACAAAAGGGAAAATAACTCTCATATGGAGTCTCCGGACCGCTTCGGTCAAAATTATTCTTAAGATCCTGAGGATATAACGAGCAAATTGGTGAAATAATTTTGTCGTAATCTTTAACGGTTGCGAAGGAGATGCGCACACAAGAAAAACAGTGTTTGGGGAGATAACTCTTACAATAAAAAGTGTTCGGCTAAACAGGGTCAGTTTAAAAATCGCAATAACTGTTTGATATCATATGCAAAAACTCTAAGCGACATCTTGCGAAACCACAAAGCACCGTAAGAAAAAATGTGGCGGAAGAAGAAATTAATAATCAGAAGAAAACCAATAGGTCTTTCCACAGAAAAGTGGAAAGACCTAATAATAATCAACAAAAGCAATAGGTCTTTCCACGGAAAAGTGGAAAGACCTAATAATAATCAGAACAAAAGCAAAAGGTCTTTCCACGGAAAAGTGGAAAGACCTAATAAGCCAAAATCAAAATTTAGGATATGACCTTGACCTTTGACCTTGACCTAATTTTATTTATTTTGGACCAAGAACATCAAATCAAAAGACCCTAGGTCTCTACCACTTAGGAATGCATATCACTTATATCAAACACATAATGGGGAATAACTCATATGGAGTCTCCGGATAGCGGATAGCTTCGGTCTAAATAGCCATCCTAATCCTGAAGATATAATGAGCAATTTGGTAAAATAAATTTGTCGTAATCTTTTACGGTTGCGAAGGAGAAGTTGACACAAGAAAAACAGTGTTTGGGGAGATAACTCTTACAACGTAAAGTGTTCGGTTAAGCGGTTTCAGTTTTAAAAGCGTATAAACTGTTCGATATCATATACCAAATATATAAGCGACATCTTGCGTAACAACAATACTGCGCAAGAACAAAAATTAGGCGGAAGAAAAAAAAATATAAATCAATTGCTCTAAAAAAGCAATTGTAAACGGTCTCCCCCTTTGAAATATGATTGATTGATATGTGTGTGTGCGTTTGTTTCTTTGTTTGTTTCTTTGTTTGTTTGTTTCTTTCTTTACTGAAGGGTCCATATTATTGTGTTGCATGCCAAAAAAATGCTGGCTAAAAATTCCGGTAGACCTCCTACGGCACCCATTAGTAGTTAAAGATTTGATTTCATTCAACAATTTAATTTATGACCTTCATGTACGTGTCGCTTAGAACACGGCCATATACCAAATGGTCAATTTCAACAGAGGCAATTTCTCGGCATGGTTAAGTTTTCATATTTAGTTAGGAAAGTTTTTATTCTATTTCAGGTCCCGCGCGCGTCTCTCGCGCCAGATTGAGACGTCATGTGACGAGGGTTTATAATAGCGAAAACTTTTTATTTTTATTTTTTTTTTTAGGTGGAGACATTGGACAGACAACATGTATAGCGACGGAATACATACAATGTATTTCTTTTGTCATTGTAGGTAATTGATGTTTGATGTTTTGATCACAGTTCACGAGCAGTGCATTCTTTGGATTTAATTGATCCTGTGTACATTTAAAACACGTTTATCTATTATTTTCATACAATGTACATTTTTCAGCACCAGTTTGTAACACAGATTTGTATTTTAATCTAGGACCAGACATTTTATTGTAGGATTTCACTGAGATTGACGGAGCTAGCAAGCGATTTTACGGCATTGCAATTTCTTTTCCCCAGCAGGCACACAACATTAATTAAACATTGAATCAATGTTTATTTTCTATGTTGAATCAATGTAGAATTATTATTAGATTTTGCAAATTTGTATCAACGTTGAAAGTCTATGTTGAATCAACGTTGATGTTCAACTTTGAATCAATATAGAATAATGGTTGCTTCAACATTGTTTCAAGCAATAGCTTCATTTGAATTCAGATTGAATTCAGGGTGAATACAATATTCAACACGGAATAAAAATTGGTTAGTGGTTGTGTTCAACTGTGTTTCAACCTAAAACTTAAATTTCATTCATCCTGTATTTTCTGTGTCTTGCAGTCCATAATTTTATACTGTAGCAATATTCAAGCTAGTTCAAGGCACTCAACATGCTAAATGTCATAGCAACATTCTGCCGCAGGAAACTTGATCCAATAACTGCTCCATCAGACCCTAGTATAAAAAATAATCTCAAAAAAAATTGTTTAACTTTAAATTAAGTCATTGTCTGGTTATATTTGACATGGTGTGGGCTTTTGCTCATTGTTGAAGACTGTATGGTGACCCAAAGATATATAAATAATGTTCTTTGGTTGATGGTTGTCTTGTTTACAATAGGTACAACAATTAAGTGGTTGGGTACACAAAACTTTGAACAGATGCCATTGCCTGTCAATTACTTGTAAAAGATTACTATTTTCAACAATAAAACTGAGTGACCACATTCGTGTGATGAGAGCATGGCTTGACCATGATGATGTCAACAACCCATCAAATGAATAACAAATATGTGTGTTAAGCAACTTAAGGGCTTTCCTACAAACCATAATTTAACCACCAAGATTTTTTTTACATTCAACGATATGCATATAACAACACAAATTATCATCCAAGAGAATTATTGAAAAAATCAGCAAAAAAATAATTTCCAATATTGAACTATCCTAATTTTCAAAGCACACATCCTTAAACCACATTTTTTTTGCCAAATGTCTATTTCAAATGTCTGAGTGATCAAAATATAAAACAAAGTTTGCTGTTCCTACCCCATGTATTCTAATGTCCAACCACTGATTATAGAGAAATATTCAATACGATAAAATTAAAAATAAATTTATTTATTAATAGTGAAAACTTCAACTTCTTTCTTCTCACACCTTGTCTTTTTGGAGCCCATTTTAGAAAGTTTGTAGTTATGTCAAACACTTGTTGTTCAGTGATTCCATCTAGGTCTTCATGATGACATCTATAAAATCAGAAGTTATAACATTGTCAAGTTTTATTCTGTTCAACACATTTAACTATAACTTCATAATGATATTATTTTAAAGTATAAATCAAAAGCATAAGAACCTGTGAAAACTAAATGACAGTTAAATTTCCTTTGAAGTCTCAACTACATTTCCTTTTATATAGACCAGAATGTATAATCTGCAAGAAAATCCTAAATACTACATTTTAATTTGACCAAATTGAAGGTTTATCCACTTATGTCTTTTTCTGTATTACTTGTGCTGCTGCATGGATATCTGTCTAATTGACATATACGAGGGTGGTAAAGGGGGTTCTTAACAGGGAAAGACGTGAAATACAAATTGGGGTAATCGAAGCACGAGAAATAAAATCGTAAATATTAAGGAACTAGAAGTAATTAATCAGTCGTTCTTGGAGATCACTCATTCATGATAATGGACACGAAGACCCTGTGGTAACCTTTTCGCGTCCGCTAGTTGCATCCGATTCACCATTTTTTTTTATTCAAAACTTGATCGCAATTAATATCCTGGGAACACATAAATTAAAACAATCTCCAGACTGACTTCGAATTTAGTCCCGGTTTCCTTTTTATCTTGAATGTGGGACAAGCACGAAATTAAGAGTACCAACACGAAACACGGAAAATGAATCAGGGAATCAAGAATAACGCACATCGAACCAAATACAAGACTACGAAATAAAATGTCAAAACACGAAAACACATGAAATAAAAAGGCCAGATATTGATGCAAATAACTCTTACCACCCTCATATACCCTTCATATTTAATTACCTTGCTTGCCAAAACTCGACTTCAATTTTGACAGTAAAATATTAAAGGTCCAACTTGGTAAGTCATATAGCGTCTGACCTTTCCATCCCAATTTTGTAAACAAGCCCCCCTTTTTATGAGATTTCGTGTTTACAACTGAATTGATCAGGTAAATAACGATTAAAATTTCTTTTTACTATGATGATTTCAAATAGTCAATGATAAAAATTCATGAGACGTTGCAAGATATCTTGGGAATGGTAACATGATAAACATCCCCCTTTTCCTCGTGTAAAATTTCAACTTTTCAGTACAGTTTTCATAACAACATGATATGCTCACATTTCTAAAATACGATACCGTAATCAAAACAATTACTATAAATACTTACGATTAAAATGTAAAAGCTGTATACAGGAAAGATATTGATGAAAACTCTGTAGAATCACCTTGTGGTCTCGTTAGCGGATATTCAAACTTTGGCAACAAAAACAACTGCGCATGCGCAATTTTCTTAAAATAGAAATATTAAAATTGCCGCGAAAATTTAAATCACTATTCCAATAGATCTATCGGTTGGTTATATTACAAGTTGTCAACCATTGTTTATGTACTGATGTATACGTCTTTCTCTTTGAATTGATAAAAAGAATAGAAAAGAAAAAAAAAAGGAATGAAAACAAGATATTTGACATCAACAGTCACGAAAAAAGGGGGGCATATTTTAAGGGAAAGGGATTATACAAGCTGGTTCTATTATTATGTTTTGGGTTGGGGTGAAATTTTAAAATTTCTATTATTTGGGGTGCAAAGTTCATGATTAATTGAATGCTTATATACACTGCGATTGTTTTATATATAATCATCTATAATCACCACGACAATTAATGATAAATCTACTAAAATATTCTATTTTATGTGAATAGCGTTGTCAATTTAAAAAGAATTGTGATGTGCCCAATACTTTTTCTTGACAATTCTGGTATCCACAACTACTGGGTTTTATATATTGTTTAGCCAACGTTGATTCAGTGTTGGTATTTCAACACAATGTTAATTCAACGTTGAAACAATGTACTAATTTCAACGTTGCATTGTCAACGTTGAATCAATGTTGAATATTTGTTGATCAATGTATAACCAAAATCAACAAAGATTCAACGTTGATTCAACAAAGTGTGCCTGCAGGGTCTCTACGAAAATTCTTGGGAGGTAGCTGCAGAACGTTGTTATAAAAGATGTAATACATATATACCCTGCTGACTGCAAATTTTGAGGTCGATTGGACATGTAGTTTCAGAGAAAATCACATAACGTGCATGGGAATTTTTTTTTTTCAGAACAGATGTAATAACAATATTAAAAACCAATTAATTAGAGAACAATTGAAGGTCTTTCCGTATCAACTTTCTAAATTATTGATGAGAAGCTACTTCCTGTTTACACAAAGTTACTATTGGCGTCCAAGCATAGTTTTCTTCATGCTGATTCAATAAATATATGTTTCTATATATTTTTGCCTGAAATAAGGGAGATAATTGTCAACTTCCGGTTTAAAAATGTCATTTCCGGTCTCACATGATAGCTTTATTCATACTGATTCAAAAAATATATGGTTTCTATATACCTTTGCTTGTAATAAGGGATATATTAGTTACTTCCAGTTCATTGAAGGTCACTTCTGGTCTCAAATGATAGGTTTATGTATGCGTATTTAGAAAATATATAGTTTATAGGTTCTTTTCCATGAAATAAGTGCAAAAATGGCTATTTCTGGTTTTCTCAAGGTTACTTCCGGTTGAAATTTTTCAAGGTCATATGTCAACCAACAGTCTGCAAAAGACCCTATGGCTTTATCATGTACCAAGTTAGAGTAACAATGAATTAACCTTAAATTTAATCATTTCAGGGACAATAACTCCTATAAGATGTCATTGGATTGTTTCAGACCAAAAGTATCATATCTTCATCACAATCAGGCAAATATTTTGCTCTAGCTCTTTTATATATATCTTTAAAAGTGACAGAGGAGATCATAAAACAAGGAAAAGTCAAAATTTAGAATATGACCTTGACCTTTGACCTTGACCTTATTTTCTTTTATTTTGTCCAAGGACCTCAAATCAAAATACCCGAGGTCTCTATCACTCATGATTTACCAATTACAAATGCATAACACTTATATCAAATGCATAAGGGGAAAGAACTCTCATATGGAATCTCTATACCGCTTCGGTCAAAATTAATCAAAACATCCTGATGATATAACGAGCAATTTGGTAAAATAAATTTGTCGTAATCTTTTATGGTTGTGAAGGAGTAGTACACACAAGAAAAACAGGTTTGGGGAGATAACTCTCACAAAATAAAATATTCGTTTAAGCAGTGTCAGTTTCAAAAGTGTATAAACTGTTCGATATCATTTACCAAAAACCTAAGCGACATATTTTGAATTAACAATACAGCGGAAGAAAAAAAAAAAAAAAAAAAAAATTAAAAACCAATTGTTCAGAGAACAATTGAAGGTCTTTCCACTAGTAAAGATCTATTTTGATATGAAAATATTTAAATTCGGTTTAAAATGTCATTTCCAGTGTCAAATGATGGCTTATTGTATGATAATTCCAAAAATATATTGTTTCTATACAAAAAAAAATTTGATAAGGGAGATAATTTTCACCATACACGTTATTTTAAATATAAGGGGGAGGAAACTTCAATTTAATGTAAGCAAACCCTTTCAACCAAAATGTATGTATTACGACATGTCGCAACTAACAACTGAGTAAAAATAATTTGTCGATATCTTATACAGTTTTTGAAAAGAAGTGAAAAAAGGCCAAAATCAAAATTTAGATTATGACCTTGACCTTTAACCTTGACCTAATTTTCTTTTTTTTTGGAGCAAGAACCTCAAATCAAATGACCCTAGGTCTCTATCACTTATGGTTTACCAGTTTCACATGCATATCACTTATATCAAATGCATAAGGGGAAATAACTCTCATATGGAATCTCATTACGGCTTCGGTCAAAATTAAACAAAACATCCTGAGGATACAACGAGCAATTTGGAAAAATAAATTTGTCGTAATCTTTTACGGTTGCGAAGGAGTATATACACAAGAAAAACAGTGTTCGGGGAGATAACTCTTACAAAGTAAAGTTATTTGATTCATGATGTCAGTTTCAAAAGCGTATTAACTGTACGATATCATATACCAAAAATCTAAGCAACATATTTGGAAACAACAATACAGTGGAGGAAAAAATTTAGGCGAAAGAATAATTCACAGAACAATTGAAGGTCTTTTCACTCATAAGGATCTATTTTGATATGCAAATGATAAAATTTGTTTTAACATGTCATTTTCAGCGTCAAATGATAGCTTTTTGTACGCTGATTCCAAAAATATGAGGTTTATATACAAACAAAATAAAATAAGGGAGATAATTTGTTACTTCCGGTTTGAAAAAAATTACTTCCAGTATTATTTGAATGTTTACTTGACACTGATTCCAAAAATATATGGTTCTATATACTTTTATATTAAATTAATACAAAAAAAGCTACTTCCGGTTGGCTTTCTAAGGTCAAATGGCTTGCAACCTTATACGAAAAGTCCCATGGCTTTATCATATATACATATGAGGTAACAGCAAAGGTCATAATCTAGAACGTCAAATTAACATATGACCTTGAGCTCAATTTCAAGGTCATAAACCAAGGACCTCAAATCAAAAGACCCTAGTCTAAATTATATATGGTTAATGATTTATATCACCATAAGAGTATTTTCAAATACAAGATTTAATGTTAGCGTACCCTTTAAACCAAAATGTTTGTGTTACGACATGTCGCAACTAACAATTTAATAAAATATGTTGTCAATATCTTATACGGTTTTTGAAAGGAAGTGAAAACAAGCAAAAATCAAAATTTATAATATGACCTTGACCTTTGACCTTGACCTAATTTTATTTTTTTTGGACCAAGGACCTCAAATCAAAAGACCCTAGGTCTTTATCACTTATGGTTTACCAGTTTCACATGCATATCACATATATCAAATGCATAAGGGGAAATAACTCTCATATGGAGTCTCATTATGGCTTCGGTCAAAATTAATCAAAACATCCTGGGGATAAAACGAGCAATTTGGTTAAATAAATTTGTCGTAATCTTTTACGGTTGCGAAGGAGTAGTATACACAAGAAAAACAGTGTTCAGGGAGATAACTCTTACTAAGTGAAGTTTTTTTGTTTCGCGGTGTCAGTCTCAAAAGTGTATAATCTTTACCATATCATATACTAAAAATCTAAGCGACATATTTGAAAACAACAATACAGCGGAGGAAAAAAATTAGGCAGAAGAAAAAAAAAAAAAAAAATTAAAAACCAATTGTTCAAAGAACAATTGAAGGTCTTTCCACTTCTAACGATTTATTTTGATATGAAAATATTAAATTCCATTTAAAATGTCATTTCCAGTCTCAAATGATAGCTCATTGTTTGATGTTTCTATATACTTTAATACTTTTACATGAAATAAGTACAAAAAAAGCCACTTCCGTTTACAAAAGGTCACTTCCGGTTTGTTTTTTCAAAGTCATGTGCCTTGTACCTAATGCACAAAGTCCTATGGCTTTATGATGTATAAATATGAATTTAACGCAAAGGTCAAAATCTAGAACGTCAAATTTACCTATGACCTTGACCCCAATTTCAAGGTCATAAACCAAGGACACTAAATCAAAAGACCCTAGGTTTTTATTATGTTTGGTTAATGAGTTATATCACTATATGCATAGTTCTTAATATAAGAGGGGCGAAAACTCCCATTTAATGTATACGCAACCTTTCAACTAAAATTCAGGAACTACGACATGTCGTAAATGACAATTTAATAAAAATATGTTGTCGATATTTTGTATGGTTTATGAAAAGAAGTAAGAATAAGCCAAAATCAAAATTTAGAATTTGACCTTGACCTTTGACCTTGACCTTATTTTCTTTTTGTTGGACCAAGGACCTCAAATCCGAAAACCTTTGGTCTCTATTACTTATGATTTACCAGTTACAAATGCAAATCATATACATGTATATCAAACGCATAAGGGGAAATAACTCTCATATGGAGTCTCCGGAATGCTTCGGTGTCAACCAAACTCAACATCCTGAAGATATAGGGAGCAATTTGGTAAAAACATTTGTCGTAATCTTTTATGGTTGCAAAGGAGTAGTACGCACAAGGAAAACAGTGTTCGGGGAGATAACTCTTACAAAATAAAATATTTTGTTTAGCGGTGTCAGTTTTAAAAGCGTATTAACTGTTCGATATCATATACCAAAAATCTAAGTGACACATTTGGAAACAACAATACAGCGGAAGAAAAAATTAGACGGAAGAAAAAAAAAAAATAATCAGAACAAAAGCAAAAGGTCTTTCCACGGAAAAGTGGAAAGACCTAATAATCAGAACAAAAGCAAAAGGTCTTTCCACGCAAAAGTGGAAAGACCTAATAATCAGAACAAAAGCTAAAGATAATCAGAACAAAAGCAAAAGGTCTTTTCACGGAAAAGTTGAAAGACCTAATAAATATAAATCAATTTTTTGTAAACAATTGTTAGCGGCGGTCTTTCCCCTCTAAAACATAATTGATTGATTGATCGATCGATGAATGGGTTGGTTGGTTGGTTGGTTAGTTGATTGGTTGGTTGGTTTGCCAAAAAACACATTGGACCTAGACTGTAGGAACATGCTTAAAAACAAAAGATGATCCCTCATCCTCTATTAAACACATGGACCAGACACCTGCATGAGTGATTAGTTGGTTGGTTGGTTGGTTGGTTGGTCGATTGATTGATTGATTGATTGATTGATTGATTGCATGGCACCTAGCTTCTCTGTGCGACGCAGCTAACTTAAATAACGCCTATATTCTGACAGAACGTGACTGCGTACTTATACATCCCGCACAGCCAAACGGACGCCTGAGATGTCCTCATAAAAATTGATCCTAGCATCATTCGTTTTAAATTTTCTCTAGTTTCTATGTTACCTCGGACCTCCAGGTGTGGGGCAAATTGTTGTTTAGCTCTTGCTCACAGTAAATTAAAAGATTTATACGATTGGGATCAGAGGTATTTAGATAACGTACTGAGTGTTGGGAATAAAATATATAGTCGTATTCATGGTGATAATTATTACTTACTGGTATCAGACTTACCAGGAATGTTAGAAATATCAGGGGAAATTATGGAAATATCGCAAAAAGAGTCGATATTAGCTGTAATAGATACATCTGGAGTAATTGATTTTAGTGACTTTGGAAATTCTTTACCTTTAGACCAAGATCTACAAAAATCCCTATTAGATTATGATGCTTGCTTTATATGTGCATATGATACTACTTTTAAGCCTTGAAACATGGTCAAGACTTATTTCTATTTGATTCACATGTACGAAATCAGTTTGGACTAAAGGACAGTGACGGTAAAAGTTTACTTTTGAAATTAAATGGTTTGAATCATCTTTATCAATACTGTTGCAATATGTTAGCAGGAGCAAGTCAAAATCAGTTGTCTGATGTAACAGGAGTCAATATTTGTTTCTTTGGAGAGGATGGGAGAAACACCAATGACATTCCTGAAAGCCATGAACCAATGAATACCAGTGATTATGAACTGCCTGACATTGTAGAAACTGAAAACAAACAAAAAGCAGACCTTCCTAAAATTCAAGAAAACATGAATCTCAGTTTAAACAGTTGTAGTAAAAAAAAGTAGTAGTAAGGAATTCAATGAAACATGCTTAACTGAAGATATTAGGAAAAATGAATCTGATGTTGAAATTTTATCTACAACTGATATGTCCTATGATTTTAAACCTCTCACCATTGCAACAAAGAGAAAGCTTTGTGTCATTGTGAAGATACCAACCAAGCACATATCTAAACCTTTCAATAAAAATATTAATAAATGGGACCCCATCTTCTACAAAGTCTATCACAGGTGATGGAAATTGTCTTTTTCGAGATATATCTTATGCACTATCAAATAGGCAAGAGGTTTTTGGAAATGTGAGAAATGCAATTGTAGATCATTTGATAAGGAATGAAGAAATGTTTAGATCATTTTTACAGCCAAGATTTAAAACTGTGCAAGAGTATATACAAACTCTCAGGATGGAAGAAAATAATGTATGGGGAACTGAATTGGAAATAATAGCATGTGCAGACCTTCTGAAAACAGACATTTACACTTTTTATAATGGTTCATGGATTAAATATTCTTCATCTCAAATATGTAGTAAAACTGAAATCAATGCTCATGCAATCTATCTTCAACATCAAGGTGGCATCAATCATTATGAAGTGGTCACAGCTGTTAATCAGAATTCTAATATATCTTCACACTCTGATCAACAGTCAGATGATAACTGTGTTGAATCTAAAGTATTTTTATCAAAGAGTGAAAAAGAAAGAAAAAAGTACAAGACAGATGACAAATTTAGAGACAGATGGACTGACAAATTAAAAAGAAAATACCAAAACTATAATGAGTATAAGGAAGAAAAGAAAACACAATCTAAAACTTCATATTGGGAAAATGATCGAACACGTTTGCAAAAAAAAAAGAAATATGAAGAAGATCAAATGCATCGAGAAAATTTAATACAAGCAAGTAAACAAAAGTATAAAGAATATGAAGAACATAGGAAAAAGGTGAAACAGGCAAGTAAACAGAAGTATGCAAATGTTGATGAACACAGATTAAAAATTAAACAACAAACAGTAACACGTCGTGAACATCTTAAAGAAGAGAACAAACAGATAACTGAAGTTATTAGAAAGTTTCAAGATGCAGTTATTAAGGGACCAGAATGTGTGTGCGCTTGTTGCTTAAGGCTTTTCTTTGAAAAACAGGTTCTGATATGCAAGAAGAATTTGTATGATAACTCTATAACTGATTTATGCATAACAGACAAATACCAACACAAATGTAAAGATGATTGTAAAACAAATTGTGCTTTTGAAGGAACATGTAGGTCACATTTATGGATTTGCTATACTTGTCATCGTAAAATAGTTTTAGGGTAAAATACCTGCAGATTCGTTTTCAAATAGTTTAATGCTAGAAGATGTTCCATTAGAGTTAAAAAAAAAACTAAATTCAATAGAGCAACAACTTATAGCCCTGAACATACCATTCATGAAGATAATGGCATTACCAAAAGGAGGACGAAAAGGGGTTCATGGACTAGTAGTATGTGTGCCATCTGATTTGAAAAAAGTTACTACAATCCTACCACGGTCTGAAGATGAAAGTCTTTTACTTAAGGTTAAACTGAAGAGAAAGCTCAGCTACAAAGGATATGACAAATATCAATTTGTAAGACCAAACCATTTAGAGCAAGCACTTTTGTATTTAAAGGATCAAAACGTATGGTATAAAGATATTGATATCAATGATGAATGGATAAACCCTATTCCTGCCTCAGAGTTAAGTAATGATCAAGTAGTGAATGAATCTGCAACTGATTCTGATGATGCGGAGTTGGTGAGTGATAATGAAATACAGAAAGATGCATCAGAAAAAACAACCAAGTCTTCTTCTAAAGGAAATGAAAGAGAAATTGGAATTGCACCTGCTAGCTACATTGATGATAGATTACGAGGTGTTCAGTTAGATACTTGTTTACAACCGGCTGATATTGGACAAGAGGCTTTAGATTTATGCTTTGACCAAGTATTTAATATAGCTCCAACAGAAAATAACAGTCCTCTTAGTGTTCTCCAAGAACCAGGAATTGAAGCTTAAACCTTTCTTGTACACTTTCCATCTGGTAAAAATACTTTTGATGAAGACCGTGATGAAAAACTGACCATTGGAAGATACTTTAATCTTCGATTGATGGGTGTTGAAAATAGATTTGCAAGAGATACTTCCTTCATTTTTTTTAGTCAATATTTATCAGAGCTGAATAGTGTGATTTCAAACGTACAGATATCTCTCAGAAAACAATGTCCTTTTTCAAAAGAAGGAAAGATAGTAACTAGAGGAATGCTATGCAACAAGGAAACCTTAAAAGAATTATTTTAAAAAGATGCAGCTATAAAATATTTAAACCTATTCGTGGAACTCCTCCCTATTGGCAAAGTTCCCAGAAAGATATATTTGCAATGATAAGACAGTTAGGAGTCCCAACATTCTTCTGTTCTTTTTCTTCTGCAGACTTCAGATGGTCAGAAATTGTAAACACAATTTTAAAACAGCAGGGTGACATGAGAAATAGTGAAAATATGACATGGGATGAAAAATGTAAAGTTCTTTGTAGCAATCCTGTTACAGCAGCAAGAATGTTTGATCATAGATTCCATACATTTCTAAAGAACGTTATCATGTCAGGAGCTGAACCAATAGGGAAAATAACCGACTATTTTTACCGAGTTGAATTTCAACAAAGAGGTTCTTCCCACACACATTGTTTGTTTTGGGTAGAAAATGCTCTAAAATTTGGCGAAGATGAAAATGAAGACATTATCACTTTCATTGACAAGTACATTACATGTGAGATACCGAATAAAAGGAAGACAAACAGTTGCATGATATTGTTATGGCAGTACACCAACATAGCAAAACGCATTCAAAATCTTGTAAGAAAAAGGGAACAGTATGTCGTTTTAATTTTCCAAGACCTCACTCAACTAGAACATTTATATCAGAACCAAGTGATCCAGATAAGGATTCAGAGGAAGACGAAGAATTAGCAAAGGAAATATTGTCAGACTTATGGGAAGTTATAAAAAAGCATGAAGATGAACACTTAGATGTATCTGAAATTTTCAAGAAGGCAGGACTAACTCAAGAAAGCTTTGAAAAATATTATTGTTTTATCACCAATCAAAATACAGTAGTTCTTAAACGTCAGCAAATGAAATATACACCAATCAGTATAATCCACATCTTTTGAGGGCTTGGAATGCAAACATGTACATACAATATATTTTGGGTGCATTTTCCTGTGTTGTATACATCATAAGTTACATAAAGCTGAACGAGAGCTAGGATTACTCCTCCAACAGACCAAAAATGAAGCTGAAGAAGGAAATTTAAATGCTCAACAAACTAGTTATACTAGAATCACAATTACCACAGAAAATTAATAAAGAAACAACCTTCAAACTTGATGGCTCCCTTGAATATATTAGAAAGCGCACAAGGACTTCACCTGCTGTTATGAAATATCCACATCTCGCAGGAAAATTCCCCAGAAAAATACTTTCAAAGCATTTTGCAACTTTATTTACCATACAGATATGATGAACAATTAAAACCACCACTATTTCAAACATATGAGAATTTCTTCACCAGTGGTAGAGTTAAGTTTGAAGGGGATAACGCATTAAGTTCTGAGAAAGAAATTGTTATCAAAAACATGTCAGATTTTGTAAAAAATGGTCATGATTTAGAGGAAGCAGAAAAGCAATTCCATGAAAAGATCCAAAAGAAGATGCTTGGTGTGAGTTATGTCCAGAAGCAGACGTGAACAGAAGAGAATGTATAGATGAAGGTAAAGTAACAAGTGTGATTGAGGAAGATTTATCAATACCAGATTTGAAAATGAAAAGAGCTCATCATCTGTTGGAACTAATTTGCTGATTGTTTCTCTCACAAAAAATGAAATTATTCCGAGGCTAAGAAGTTTGAATGTGAAACACAGAAGAATTCTCTATAAAGTAAGAGATTGGTGCATTCTGAAATCAAATGGAAAAACACCAGAGCCTTTACATTTATTTATCACAGGAGGAGCTGGAACAGGTAAAAGTCATTTGATCAAGTGTATACAATATGAAGCAACTCGAATATTAGCTCAATCTACAAATAATCCGGATGATCTCACAGTTCTGTTAACAGCTCCAACTGGAATAGCTGCATTTAATATCCATGGATTGACAATTCATAGTGCTCTTGGAATTTTCAAATCACTTTCACCTGATCATGCAACTCTAAGTGAAGACAAAATTAATTATCTCAGAACAAAGTTAGAAAATTTGCAAATCTTGATCATTGATGACATTTCAATGGTCAACAAGAAATTGTTGTTTTTCGTTCATGAGCATCTTAGACAAGTGAAAAAAAGACCAGACAATTGTTTATTTCGAGGTGTTTCAGTAATTGCTGTTGGCGATTTTTATCAGTTACCTCCTGTAAGAACAAAACGGGTAGACAAATTGTATGTAGATGATCCTTCTAATCCCTCAAATCAGCTATGGAATCGCTTGTTTGGAATTGCTGAGTTGGATGAAATAATGCGTCAACGTGAGGATGGAATGTTTGCAGAACTACTAAATAGATTGCGTGTTAAGCAGAAAAATGAATATTTATTATCCTCTGATAAAGAAACGTTAAAACACTGCTTTGGTGATGGCCCAGATGAAGCAGTGCACATATATTCTACAAATGCAGAGGTAGATAACTTTAACAAGGAGATGATAATAAAACTATGTACAGAACCAAAACTGATTGAAGCACACGACTTCCAAAAAGACAAAACTTCAGGGAAATTGACTCTGAAAAAAAAAATCCATTGTTCAAAGTCAGATGTCTGTCTTCCAATATCTATTCTTTTAGCTGTGGGAGCAAGAGTAATGCTTATCAAGAATGAAGACACCGCAGATGGTTTAGTAAATGGTGTAATGGGAACAGTTATATCCATCGTAGACTTTGACAATGAAAGAGTAGGAAGAAATGCAAATTTACAAAAAATCATAAGTGGAAAACGCTGTGTTGGATTAAAACCTTCAAGTGAAGACAGTTCTTTACGCAACTGTGTACGAAATCAGTTTCCATTGACGTTAGCCTATGCTTGCACAATTCACAAAGTTCAAGGGTTAACAGTTGAAGGATGTGTTGTTGATCTGAATAAATGTTTCACATATGGTCAAGCATATGTAGCCCTTAGCAGAGTTACCTCAAAATCTGGTCTACACATTGAAAGCATAGAAGCTGAAAAAATTGACAAGAAAATCTTCTGTGATCCTGATATTGTAAAGGGTGTTTCAGAAATGACTAGATTTTTGCTAGAAATTGAGGATCAAGCAGAGGAACATAAAATCTTTCTAGATAATGTATCACAATATTCAAGGTTTACAGAATCATGCAGAAGATATGAAACAAAATCCAGACTTTAGATGTGCTGATTATATTTGTCTAACTGAAACCTGGGCTAATCAAGAACTTGTTTGCTTTGAAATGATGGGATATGATGGTTTTCATTTGCCCAGATCTCTAGCTTTCGAAGATGATAATTCTTATTATTCTTCTTTAAAGGAAATGCAGCATGGTGGTTTATATGTCTTTTACAAGCTTTCTTCAGAAACTGAAATGTGCAACTTTACCTCAAACTTAGAATGTATAGTTTTCAAGATAACAAGTAAAAATATTTTAGTTGCCACTGTATATAGAGCTCAGAAGTATAATCTAGAATTTTGTTTGGAAAACTTGGAGATATTAATCTGTAAGTTGGAAGACTTATCAGAAAAAATTGTTGTAATTGGTGATTTTAATCAAGATATTTTGAAAGGTGGTTGTACAGTATTTAATTTCATGTCATCAAAAGGCTTCAGACAGCTTGTTAGTAGTCCAACAACAGAAGGTGGAACTCTTATTGATCATGTGTATGTAAAAGGATGTCTTGATACACAGGCTGCCATTATTACAACACATTACAGCTATCATGAGGCACTGAAAATAGTTATTCCATATGACTGAAACGAGTAAGATAAAAAAAATTGGTAGAACCAACAGAGCCATAAATATGAACAGTATTAAAAAAGAATGTTAGTTTTAATTTTGATTTTAAGCATAATATGAATTAAATAATTATGCCTCCTGAAGTCCAACCTTTCGTCCCCGTCGTAGGAGGCGGATATCAGCACTAAAACATGATTTAGTGCTGATAACAAACAGGGCTCTGGCAACAAATACCATATATGACCATTGTAGTTGTTAAGGTGTTTGGTCATCCTGAATGTGTATGGAATATTTGCCACTGGCTGCTAAGCAAACAACAATTCAATCAATTAATCAAATGAACGGTTAGAATAGATAATTTCATAAAGTTATAAACACATTTTAATGTTTATTTCATAATACTATGTCGTATTCTTACTGAGACAATCAATGACTAACATTTAAATATATGTTACCAAAAATAGTTATATGCAGCAGCATCAACATACAATTTTAAGACATTGTCCAGGAATTCTAAATGTAATAATTGATCATCAAGATATATATTTTCCAGAATGAAAATCGACATTCTCAAGAAAATTTCCTCAGTCAGAACAGTATTAAACTCAATTGTTTTAGCTCTTGTGCATTATTTAATATATAAAATTACAACTGCCATGAGGTGAAATAGTTGATAATGACTAATCAGCAAAGATAGAAGATGTGACTATTTAACATGGGTGTTTATATCGAAGGTTTTTAGTGCTGGTAAGTTGTACATTTTATTTCAATATAACAATGTAATTATCTTGTATTTCACCTTGATGCATTTCAGGATATCATTGCTATTTCGAAAAGTTATGTAAACATGAAAGGATAGCTATAATCTGAGGTGGAAAAGTTTTAATTAGGTCTTTCCACTTTTCCGTGGAAAGACCTATTGCTTTTTTTCTGATTATTATTTTTTTTTTCTTCCGCCTAAATTTTGTTCACGCGCAGTATTGTTATTTCACAAGATGTCGCTTAGATATTTGGTATATGATATCGTACAGTTAATACGCTTTTGAAACTGACACTGCTTAACCAAACACTTTACGTTGTAAGAGTTATCTTCCCAAACACTGTTTATCTTGTACCCACTACTCCTTCGCAACCGTAAAAGGTTACGACAAATTTATTTTACCAAATTGCTCGTTATATCTTCAGGATTAGGCTGACCATTTGCCCCAAAGCTATACAGACTCCATATGAGAGTTATTTCCCCTTATGCATTTGATATATGTGATATGCATTTGCAACTCATAAACCGTAAGCCGTATAAACCTAGAGTCCTTTTATTTGAGGTCCTTGGGTCCTAATTAAAAAAATGAGGTCAAGGTCATGTTCTAAATTTTAACATTCACTTCATGCTGCTTTAATTCATCAAAAAGTTAGGGATATCGACAAAAAAAAAATTGACCAAAATGTTAGTCGCGACATGTTTGTCAAAATGGTACGCGTCATTTTTTTGGGCGGCGTTTAGTGCCACTGAAATGGTACAATGAACAAATTGACTAATTATAGCTTCAAACTTAACAGCTATCATCATGCGTTCATGCAATTTATCTCCAAGGCCAACAACCACCCGTCTAGCCCCTCCCCTTTTTTTTGGAATCCCATTTTATTTTATTTTAAAAAAGCTAATCCTTCTCTTTCATGAATAAACTTCTTTCTGAAATACAAATCCTTACTGCAAAAATCTGCTCCAATTCATGTTTTTCTGAAAATTAATCGATAAACATTTTGTTAAAGTACTATAACACCAACATTATTTTTGTGTGCATGCAATGAATGACGACCAGTGGTCAGCGATTGGACAATAGTTTACCTGTAAAATAAATCGAGAAAATATATTTTCCGTTAGCAGTATAAATCACGTGCAGTCCGCTTGACGTTCCAATCTGGATTGAGAAATTAAAATCAATGACGTAGAAATCGCTCCAAAGTTCGTAAATATTAAGTGAAATTCTAAACATGCATTAAAATACAATTCTGTGCTCCCATAATTATGAGTACGAAAAAAACATGCATAATCCGACATCAATGACCTGTAAATGAAAGAAAATTTAAATCCGTTAGCTGACAATCTTTATACAAAGGTCTGGTCTTGACGACGTCTCCTCTGCAAAGAAGTAAAAAAACAGTCTTCTTGTGTATATCGATCAGCTAGGTCTCAAGTGTTTAAACACGGCCACTAGGCTCTCAATTCCTTTTTCACGTGTTCCTAGAGGCTAGGTCTCAAGTGTTTAAACACGGGCACTACGCTATCAATTCCTTTTCCGCGTGTTCCTAGAAGCTAGGTCTCAAGTGTTTAAACACGGGAACTACGCTATCAATTCCTTTCCGCGTGTTCCATGAGGCTATCAATCAATCAATCAATCAATCAATCGTAACACATACATTTTAGTTGAAAGTGTACGTTGACATAAAATGGCAGTTTTCTCCCATTTTATATGTAAAATTATGTGTATGGTGATATAACTCGTTAACCATATTTAATAAACACCTAAGGTATTTTGATTTGAGGTCTTTGGTTTGTGACCTTGAAATTGAGGTCAAAGTTGAATTTGACGTTCTAGATTTTGACCTTTGCCTTAAATTCATATTTAATATGAGGAAGGCGCTACCTTAATTGCCAGCTTTATACCAAGACTATGTCCTATTATATTGATTGATTGTTGGTTGCTTAACATCCAGTATTTCATGCATGTTCAGCACGAATGTCCTAGATAAGAGGTCTTTAAACACATTAGCTCCAATTGGAGCTTTCGTTAGTAGAAGCCATATTAATTATGTGTATCAGCGGGGATAAATGTGAAAGCATAAAAAAGGGACCTTCATCAGAGGCAGAATGGTGGATTAATCTTTGCACCCTATTTATATAGATACCGCAAGTTAATTCTGAACCGCTGGTTAACTGTGAACCATCTGTTACCATGGTTACCGTATTTATATAAATAGGGTACAAACATTAATCCACTGATGAAGATCCCTTTTGGATCGAAACCGGTCAGGCATTGAGCATCAACAGGCGCTGTTAACTATGTGTATTGGCATATACTATATTTTTATGAATGTCCTAGATATAGTTTTTGTCTAAAATAAAATAATAAGTTCAGATGGAAAATGTTTAGGGAACGATCATTGAACTTCAAAAGGTGGGAGGGGGTATGGTTTTTTTCTTAAAAAATATTCTGATTCCCAAATTGTTGAGAAAAAAAATATTCTGTTCAAGCAGAGGACAAAAAACATTCTGAATCCAGATTTTCCCCATACATTTTTGTACCTTCATTAAATTTTGACCAAATAGTTTTGATTGATAGCGTTGAAGCCTTTCGTGTGAAAAAAATCTGACTCCGATAAAAACCATACTATGCTATGGTCCATATTGTTTTCTGCAGAAAATGAATTTATTGATGATTTATATAAATGACAATGCTTACATTCATTATTTTGGTCCATTTTTATATTTTTTCTTTCTTAGCAAATCTTACAAAATTGAAAACAATAAAAGATTTGTTTAACTTCAAAACTATGAATACTGTTATACAATCCATAACTTTGTTAAATTATTTTTTGTTGATTTTCATGAAGAGGTCGAGGATTTGAAATATCTTTTCATCAATATATTTAAAAGTTGTAGCTGTTTTTGTTATTTTGTATTGCAAACAACGCTTTCTGTTTGTTGAATTATTTTACTTTCTAAATAAGCTGGATGTAACTTTTTGTTCATTTTCTATTCCCAGTTCAGTCGGAAAGCAAGCCCTTAGAAACGACCGTTGTTGCTACTTTCTTAAGACAACAATGGGACTGATATTAAAACCCGCCATTCTGAAATTGCGTTAATTTCGCGGAAAAAATAATTTGGCGCCAATTTGGAATTTTTTCTTTTTTCTGTTTCTTACTTGCCATTAGGGTCAGAAATAGATTTCTTTCGATTTTTCAAGCATGGTTCTTATTATCAAAGAAAATAATACTTAAACATGTTATAAATTGTCCGTCTTTTAAAAATAACGTAATGCCTTTGATCGTCGTTTAAGAATTATGCGAAATTGTCTGTTATTTTTTTCTTCTTTTTTTCCAGATAAACAAAGAATATACAAACTATATAAACAATTTAAATTAATAATAAGTATCTCAAAGTTAAAACAAAAATCAAGTCTAACGTTCTATTACCCCTTAGGAAACCCCGTTCGAACTAAATTCCAAACGAAATTTTTTTGACATTGTAGTTTTTTTTATCTTACACATCGATGTCAACTTGCATCTTTACACAATGCACACACATTTAGTGTGTTTGTTTGAAAAAGCAATGGCGAGTTCAGCTGTGAATATTTGACTGGATGAATTATTCTCTTTAAGTCAGTTAATTGTTTGACTTAACTAAAACAAGGTAAGGAAATCGTATACTGTCTTTACACAACCTTAACCAAAACTCATTCATTGTTTATAATATAATATTATAAAAAAATTTTTGATGAAGTAATCCTGTAAAACTGCCAAAGGTAAATGAAAAAGTCTTGTCCTAAATATGAACTTAAAACAATCTCTTTCAGACTAGCATTTTAATCACTCTTATTCAAAGCATGTTCATACTGACATGAAGTGTAACTTACTTATGACTTGTGATCTAAAACATAATATTGTTGACTTAGCACTCAGAATCTGCTCTGAAATACTTTTATATAAATATAAAAATGCATAATTGTTTAAAAAAAAATTAAATAGAAGAAGAAAAATATTAGACCCAGTCTTTTTTGTTCTTATCTATTTTTAAGTTCATGATTAGAACCATTTATTTATTGGTTTAGTGCTTTTTTTTTTATAATTTGAGTCCATTCATTAGGCAGCGACCATTTGATTTTCTGGGGGCTATGGATTTTTGGAAAAAAGTTTGTTTCAGTTTTGGAG
>JAASAO010000099.1:20000-33612 GCA_017311375.1 Mytilus coruscus | reverse complement strand
ACTGATGCATTGTTTTCTGTCAAATAACTGCTTACAATGCTGACTAGATGTGAATTCATAATGTATATTTATGATAGTCTTAATTTTGTACATGTTTATAGCCAATTTGTCAATTGCAACTGGTCAAGCATATTTAATGATACTTGGAAGTATCATTTTAATATGTATATCCCAGATTCTTTAAGTTGCATCTATTAATACTCAATAACGTTGATAGTCTTGCGGTAGTTTGTCGGTCTCAAGTGTTAATGACCGCTGCTTCGATTCCATTCCTAGTCTTAAAAATTCAAATTTGCGGCTTCTCACCAAAGCGTATAGCATTTAGGAAAAGGGTAAACATAGAAAACTGCATACCGCAGACCGTTTCCTTTGAAGTACAACATTTAGTATGCTCAACATCTTGTGAAACGTTTGAGTTAAGAACAAATCAGATTTAAGAAATGTTCCCATGTCACTCTGGATATGTATGTGTAATGTTTGCCATTAGAATAAAATAATAACAAAATAACCGAACTCCAAGGTGAATGTAAAAGGCTAAGTACATATAAACCGACAAAATCTTAATTTATCAATCAACGGAACGAGTGAAAACAACTGTCATATTTCTCACTTGGTACAGGCATTTTCGAAGAGAATGGTTGGAATTTGTATGAATGCTACCACCAACCACTCAATCAGAAAGTTGATTTTGTGATTTTGCATGTATTTAAAATGCAAGTTTTGATAATGTCAATAAATTGGCCAAAGCATGGTGCAATTATAATCACAAGTTAAACACAAGCTTTAGATCTTGTTCTGTCATGTCTTTGTCACAAAACTGAAAAATTAAAAGCTTACATAGTCAAATTACATATACAAACTGTTTTTGTCGTGCTGAACACGCGCAGGCTGCCATTGCATTTGTGTTACGATGGTCTTCCCCAACTATTAAAGAAATACAAGGTGATGCAGAAATTTAACTCAAAATAAATATGAAGAACGGGCCCAAGATTTAACATCTATAAAATTAAAAAAAAAAGGTGAAAATGCAAAACCTTTAATATCAAATTGAATAAAAGTTAATGAGTTTTAATTGGAATGTAAAAACTTGTTTTTCCTAAAATTGGTGTTGAATGTAATGTAAAAAAAAAAAAAAAAAAATTGAAAATGGTATCATTTTATATCTACTGGTTTCCCAGGCGACACATTGGATTTCCTTAATAGATAATTGTCAAAATACTACTCCAAAACATGGTAAAATATGAATTTTTCAAAGTTTAGCAGGAAATCAATACTGTAAGTAAGTAATTTATCTATCCTAATGTCGTTTAGAGGATATATTTCATTGATATAATTAGTACAGTATTGAGCAGAACATATTTTCGAAGTGTTGCTATGGCAACCTGAAATAGTAGGGTTTTGAATTTTGAAAACTGTAAAAATTACATGACATTGAATTGCTTTTCCTAAAATCCGATACCAACATTAAAGTTCCTTGGTGTATTCTAGATAGTACAGGTTCACAAACCTATTTGAAACCAATAAAATTGGGCATGCATTCAGAAATGTAAAGTATTGACCCTTTCAAACAAATAAGATTTTAACCATTTTAGGCTCAATTTCTATAGAAAATTTTACCGCTGACTCACGGAAAATCTCACATAGAATCCCTCATTTAAGTCAAATAAGCTAAATTACATCGACCACCGATCATTCAAGGGCCAGTCAGGTTCGCTTCACCGTTCGTTCACCGATCAGTCAAGTTGAGGTGCGATGGGGACGCGGAAGTGCGATGGTCTGTGCTGAAGTGTGATGGTCCTTTTGCCAATGTGTGATAGTCTATATGACGCGTGAATACTAGTTTAATATCAACAGATGTGCAAAGATAATGATAGTATGATAATTGTCCATAAACATTAATGCCATTAAGGTATCGATGGTACTTATGTGTATGTTTCAAAAATAAAATAATAGAAGAATAATTATCCTGCAGGTTTCAATATGTCAACTTACAAGGTGGACCGAGAAATAGATTTTGTTAATTCGCAACTGCGTTTTCTGCAGCAAGGTCTAATAATATGAATCTTATCATACCCTCTGGTACTGAAATCCGCGAAGTTTTGAAATTGTTGTGATATTCATTGAATCAAGAGAATTATGTAAATGGTTCAAAACGTTTTAGATAGAGCATCTCCAACATACCATAAAAACGTAATGAACTTTAGCTCAACTGATAACATGGCCTTCAGTCGTGGAAATATTTTTACATGTTTGATAAACAGCTTAAGAAGCAGTTAACATTTAGAAAACATATAAAAAAAGAAGCAAAACGGACAATTTATAAAATATTACAAAGGTGGAAAATTAAATCTCGCAAAAGTGTTAATACATTTGGTATTCACATTAAGAGAGGCAATAAGGCGACAATTTATATAATGATGGGTATAAAATTGCTACACCAGACTATTTAAACAGGTCTGTTAACTAGTACTCTAAAAATATGAAGCTGTTTTATTCCTAGTTTTATCAGATGGAATGTCGTGGTTAATAAACAAAATGTGCCTTCTCATGTTCCAGTAGCATATATATCATTAAGTAAAAGAGAACTTGATATGGTTACTTTAGTTGCCCGTGACCACACAATTATGACAATAGGAATTTTGGCGTTAGCACGAATGGGTTTATCTAAATTACACCTAGATATTATTGTCCATGAAGAATAATAATTTTCAATAATTTAGGAGGGTCTTTCAACGATTTGACCATATGGTTTTGAAAAGCATGGAAAATGCATAGTGTCCAATTTCATTTAACGACATCTTAGTGTAAATATAAGTAACGCTAGTACACTGTTGTGCTTTGTCTATGAAAATGTATAACAACTATAATACCGAACTCCAAGGAAATTTCAAAACGGAAAGTCCCTCATCAAATGGCAAAATCAAAAGCTCAAACACATCAAACACATCAAACGAATGGAAAACAACTGTTACACTCCCGACCTGGCACAGTCATCTCCCCATGTAGAAAATGGTTGAACAAACCTGGTCCCACAGCTAGCCAAACTTCTCACTTGCATGACAGTCGCATAGAATTCCAATATACTGACAACAATGTGTGAGTAAAATAAACAGACACAACAGGCAAAATGTAAAAAATGGGGCCCAGCAGTCAACACTGATCTCAATCACTATACAAACAAATAACCATTTCAACAAAGAAAACAAAATGACATATTGACACTCTATAGACAAAGTACATCAGCAAAATGAAAGACTACAATACAAAAATTTCGGCGGGATGTATAAATACCTAGCCACGTCAAAAGTATAATATATAAAATAACCTATTAGTAAAGGTTAAAAATATACAAAGACAAATTAAAAGATAACTATAACACGTAACTAAGATGATAAACAACGTCAGTACCTAGAATCTTTTCTTCAAGACCATCATGTATTAGTTATGAAGTTGATACGGAATATTCATTAACAAGGTCTTGGTATCTTACGATTAACTTTTAAAAAGGACGAGTCGTTCTTTGACATAATCCTGGTTCATCAACATTTTACGCAGACACTGGTCTGAGTAGCAGCTGCAAGCTCTTAAAAGTGAAGCGCGTGTGTATTATAATGTATTATATTATTTATTACTAATGCTGATTTAAAAGCGTATGCTAGCACAAATGTACTGCAAGGGATGACAAAGGATACTGTCGGCTTCCAATAGTCAATTTCAATCATCTTTTTACTTTCATCTTTACTAGATTAAACAGTTGGGCGTACCTTTGTTGCAATGTTTCTTTTGTACTGATGTTTACGAATCAAATATTAAAAATTACTGATCGAGTTTGATTTTGTCCCGTTGACAAAACAACGAACCTACATATTAGACAGCTATAAACTTTTATTAATTTACAAAATTAAGAGTCATTTTCTGACTCTTTAATCCTCACCATTTCCGGTGTTATAAATTCGAGATATTGCTCCCAATCAAGTTTACTGCTAAATTAATTTTGACGGGTTCACATGTGCATGGGACATAACACAGCGATCTTATTTTACAAAATTTCCTGTCTCCATCGCTTGCTCTCTTTTTAACTACATGGCAAAGCACGATATAATATTTGCTGATTGAACGGAACGAAAATATCTAATTAACCATTATTTGTTGCGAATGCACGGCTGAAAAAACTACATACTATTTTGAATTTGGTTATGGTTGTAAAAGGTTAAAGGTAGAACCCGCATATAAAACTTTAACAAAATAGAACCGATCGGTCTTTTATAATTAAACTTTCCGTGCCACAAATGTTATGCATATTCAAAGGAACATAATGGAATACTTTAAGATCGATTTACTTAGTGTAAATACAAGGAGACTGTTTACAATTTTGTAATGCTATACACTTTAACCTAGTGTAGTGCTATACGAATTGTGTCAATAATAAAATGGATTGAACTAATATAATGCTTGATGTATTTTGACATAGGCGATAGCGTAGAGTACGTTAAATTTAGCAGTATTCTTGTAGAGTTTATGAAAATTTAATGAAATTGCTTTTAAATTGAGAAAAATAAGTCTTCAAACACTCTGATGGTTCTTTCTTGCGTCCTTGTTCCTCCAATTGTAAATGTTGCACTACTGTTTGACAACCCTTATAGTATCTTCTTACTTTGTATAAAAATATGAAGTGTTTGCTTACATTTTTGATTTGCATTCATAAACCTAATACTCAGCTTTGAGTGGATACGAAGACGAACATGCCAATGTTCTTCTGGATCAACACACACACTTACATATTATGCCATTCGTCACTTTTAATTTCTCACTTCTGTACGTATTTCATATTAACAAACTGTTCTGTTTTCAAAAACATTTTGCTGGGTCATTGCTGGTTGGATTTTAACAAATTTGGGACCAATAAAAGCAGTATTCTCACGGGTTTGTTTGTTAATTTGATTATATTTTTGTTGTGCAGCGTTTAATTTTCTGATGGTCTAAAACAATCTTTATTTTGTACCCTCTGTATCGTGTCTGAAACGGTAACAGAGACTACACTAACAGTAGGATACTCAAATTTCTGTTTGGAGTCATTTTGATCATTCCTTTGCAGTTAGGAGATAGTGCAGGCATACTTGTTTGGACTCATGATTATAAACCACACGAAGTCATTTCTCGGTTGTGTGCCTATTTGTCTTTTGATGGAGTAAGAGATATACTATCGACGTACGGTTTTAAATTCCGCATGAGGCGTGCAAGTACGTATACTTCGCCTTAAACATTTCAGAAAAACTCAAAAGAAATAAAAATAATACATAATAACTGTTAAGCAATGATATAGGTGGTGACCAAAATCACGATTGGCACTTGCAGATGTGTAAAGATGAAATATTCATTTAGATGAAATACTTTCACTCATTCTTATCTGATTTACTGTTTTTCAAACTGAATGATTTTCTTTCTATAATCAACACGTTGTTCTCCTGTTTTCACTTCTTCAATGGATCATTTTGCTCTTTTGCGTCGAATCCAAATGATTCAAGCTTTCTTGATTCGAACGTCACTGATGACTTTAAACTTTGTATTTCATGAATATATATTTGGTGTCTTGTGAATTGACCTTCACACATATTTTTAAAGCGATGTTGGGTTAGTGCATGTGGGTCCTGGTGTGCGATAAGGACGCCAGAGATTTTAAAATGTTGTTTCCATTTTTTTACTTTGTATTAATATTTTACTTAATTTGTACTTTATCGAGAAAGTGTAAACTATATATGGTATGTACTATCAACTACAAAAACTTTTTATCGGCGTCTTCGTCAGTATACTATCAACTATAAACACGTTTTCTGTTGACGTCATTGTCAAATTTAGTATTAGCTACAACTATTTGGTTGGTGTCTTTGTTTTGTATGTATGTTTGATTTTTAGTCAGTTATGTTGTATGTCCGTGATGTATGTTGACAAAATTTTGGCTGCTGGATCCCAATTATTGTTACATTAACCTATTTTGTCTGTTTTGGTTGCTCACTCAAATTTTTCAAATCCACGGAATCTTGAAAAATGTCACATATGTGGTAGGTTAAGCTAGCTATAAAACCAGGTTAAACCCACCATTTTCTGCGGACAATGCCTGTACCAAGTCATGAATATGACAGTTTTCCACTTGTTCATTTGGTTGATAACGTTTGATTTTCTTAGTTTTATGGTCTTGCACTTTTGAATTTACTTTGGGGTCAGTATTTTTGTTATATATTTTTCAATAGAACAGTAGCCTTTTCTTTGTAGTTTGGTTTTCACCTTTTTGGGGTCTTTTAGCTTCGGGCCTTAAATGCTGAACTACACACCTAACGTAGAGTGCTGTCTCAATATAATTTATTTTCCCTGCTCCCACTTTTAACAGACTTTTTGTGTTCTGCTACCTGTGTCTATCAAAATAATACATTACTTTTTTTCAAATTGGTTCAATAATGAATATTTTATGAAGGTTTGCAGTTGACTTTGAAACGCGACAAAATGTGGTTTAAAAAGACGCTTGATCAAAGTCTACAACCTCAAGTCTGTCTGATTATTTGGTAAAATTCTAAATCTTTTCCTCTTTCCTTTTTAAATTTATAGAATTAAGTTATAGATAATGCATATTTTAAGGTTTTCTTGTCGTAGAACACACGAGGGGTGTCAGGATTGATCAAATGAAAGACCGACCGTAAGGAGGTCTTTCTTTGGGCAATCCTGACACCCTGAGTGTGTTCTACGACAAGAAAACCCTAAAATATGCATTATCTGACTTATATACCGTCAAAAAATATTGTTTTTATAAAGATTTGTAAAATTTAGCATCCTATTTTACCGACCACACTAAAGTGGGATATTCCTTTCTAATGCGTTCAGGTTTTAATACGCCCTACGGCTCATTTCGAATGTTCAATAAAACTCACTAATTGATCTAGATATAAACCTTAGAAATTATTATCCATACACAATAAAAATATTACAGTAACTGCATGAAGTAAGACACAAATGAATTGTTACCATCTGATAACGGTGTATGAAAATACAAGACACTTTGTAAGTAATTTATTGTACCAACTTAGTTTATGGAAAGGGGAGGTGCTATGTTTTTTTTTTGTCTATTTGTAATGACATTTTATCTCGGAAAAGTGATTATTTTTCAACAATTTTAATTGAATCGAATGAAGTATTCAGAATGATTTTCTTTTGAATAGCAATACATTTTTTAACAGATAATCAGGATATAATTATATACCCACCCCATCCGACCTCATTGTGAGGTACGTGAATGTTATACAATAGAATATAAGAATATTTTATTAGTTAATCATTTGATAGAGTAAAGGTATACATAAATGTCAAAAAGTTAAGAAGTGACACGAAGGGGGCACGAAATCGTGATACATGTACATGTTAGACGAAAACGAATATCAATACATGCTGTCGGTGTGAGCCAAGGCTCAGTGTTGAAGACCGTACTTTGACCTACATGTATAATGGTTTACTTTTATAAATTTTGACCTGGATGGAGAGTTGTCTCATTGGCACTCATACCACATCTTCTTATATCTATGTAGGTCACAGTATGATTTCCTATTCAGTGTGTATCGTCTTGAACATGCATGAAATATTTGCCACTGGACGTTAAGTAACCATCAATCAATCAACCTATTCAGTGTGAATCAATAAGATTTTCAAAATCTTGCACACGAATATGTTAAATCTGGCTTTATTTTAAAGTTTTATGAAAGTTTTACATTTAAATTCATCTCGCATATATGATAATGTCTCTGTATTGTAGCGATAAATTAACAAAACTTCACATTATTTGTTTCTAAAATTAAAATTCAGGCAATGACGATTTTTTACACCTATCATAGATTGAACTTTAAAAATAAATTCCCAAATCGGCAACAGAAACTATCAGACGAATATAATTTTGAAGTAAATTATAGTTTGCATTTTAATCAAGCCTCACACAAGTCATTATTTTATACCTTGGAGCATATTTCATTGAAACATGGTATCGTCCGGGTTGATTCTTCGAAAGAATGACCTATCGTTGTGAAAGAAAATAACTCCATATAGGTATATAAAGTGGAAAATTGTAGTATATTTAGCTATTTAAAAGCCCTTAAAGGTCAATTTGTTGTAAATAGTATACCAAGTCTTAGTTAAGAAACTTATGAATAGGGCATACATTTCTAACAGTGGTAGCAACGTTAGATTTAATTCATGTCAAATCGCAACATAAATCCTGCCTGGAAATATAGATTTAGACTTATTCGCAGAATTACAAAGTCATAAAACGATATTTACTACGACTATTATATAAGGAGTAATCATTCGGTAACAAGGTTGAAGTTAATAGAGTACAATTGAAGACCGAACCATGTCTTAGTGTTAAAATGTTTATATTTGGTTGCTAGGACAGTAACCAATAAAATTAACATGTATTGCCATCCTAGAAAATTTTGTTCTTTCAGGACTAAAATTAAAATCTGACGGTCAATAGATTTTGGAAGGATTTATCTTAAAAGTGCTTCTGTTTTATGGGTAGCACCCTACAGTAAGGAAATAAAATTGAAATTGGCCCACAAAATGTTTAATCATCTTCTATTCCTGGCTTTTTAATACATTGCACTAAATGATTTTTTCATACATGTGCATATGTATGTAATCAGTATCTTTCATAGATTTTCAACATTCAACAAATAATGTAATATGATTCCTTTGTGTGTATCCATGGCAACATTCTGCATTGATTTACCATAAGATATTACACCAAGGGGCAGGTAAATGTCTTAGTGTCAAAATGTCTATATTTGGTTGTTTAGGACAGTTAACAATACAATCAACATGTATTGCCATGCAAGAAAAATTAGTTTTTCTGAACTAAAATAAGAATCTAACAGTCAATAGATGTGTGGCAGGGTTTATCTTAAAAGTGCAATTCTGTGCTTTCTGAGATGCCATAAGGTAGTACTACACAGTGAGGAAATAAAATGTTTAATCATCTTCTATTCCTGGCTTTCTAATACATTTAAATAACTGTTTGTGTCATACAAGTGCATTTGTATGTAATCAGTATCTTCCATACATTTGATTGTCAACAGTTCAAATGGTGTAATAATAACCATTTATAGGGTTCAATGGGTGTCACGATTGCGGAATAACAGAAAGGGTTGAAATGTTCAGCAACGCAGGATTACATATTTTCCCAAATTGTCTGTTACCTACACATACTATGACACTTGTTCTGCACATGGTTCTGTTGTCATCAATTTATTAATCATACGGGTTGACTACTGTATAGAAATATGTTTATTCCATGATCTTCTTCGTCCGTAAAACTCTTGTAAAATCCACAGTCACGTCCAGTCAGAATGGGTCATGTAGAGTGTTCTGAATTCTTCACAGTTAAAACTCTTGCTTCAATATATTTGAGAGATTAAAAGGTAGCCTCGTGATATCCTTATCCAATATATATAATCGTTGATTCGTACTTGTCCTGAACATGAATAAAATACTTGCCATTGTACGTAGCGCAAAAGTCAAACAATCGAACAATTATAAATATATTAATGTTTCTGAATAAGTTTATTGAATTAAGGAAGATAGTTTCAAGTGAATAATATGTATGTTGATTGTGTTGATTCTGAAAAGTACTATACACAGTGTTGGTTTTCAATTTACCCTGTATACCCTATTTTAAACGGCCAAATGATAGTTATGATAGTACTATGGCGAAGTTTCGGACTCTTTAGTTTGTACATGTTTAATATAGAGCTGAAGCGTTTCCGAAAAAAATATGTCAACAATAAGTGTATATTGTGTTAATGTATCAACTGCTAACGTTTTTTTTATATGCTTGGATCTAGCAAAATCAAAACTAACCTATTTTTGCAACAAGCAAAACCTGAAAAAGCATGCGTATTAAGTCAATTTAATGACCTCACAGTTAACTTCTTTAATCAAGATTTGGCTGATATTCACATTCTTTAATAATGTTTTCTGCTGCTTTAAAATGTGATAAGATTTTGAACTTCTACAATATATGATTTTCGGTTGCTGTTTGGAAAGCGTTTTGTGAAAGAAACAATTGATAGTTAAATAACACTTTATTACGACATGTATGAGGGAGGTTGTTACTGCAAGCAAAATTTTAACATTTTGTCATAATTGTAAAACAAATGTCTTAGTAAAAGATATATTTACTAATATTGTAATATAGGATAATTAGATAAACTAAACATATACTTACAATAATAATCATGTCTACATTACACATTTCATTTTGTAGAATCTATTCTCAAAATGTGTACAAATGATCGAAGAGCAAAACAAGTGACGTTTTGCAATGCTTTTCTTGTGCTAACTCAATTATCCGTTGATATACATGATAATAATGCTGATAATAAACAATGACATATGATTTGTTTTCACATGATTGATTTTCCGAATATTAAATATTGTGAAAATACAAATATAAGATATGAGAAACAATTCAGGATCAATGGCAGAAAAGGTAACGAACTTTTGTTATATGTAAACTTTAGCGAAGAAATACAAATAAAGAAATAACATGTAAGGTACAAGTTTATGAGACAACAAAGCATTGAGCTGCAACTCAGGAGTCTTGATCAAGGTATATAGTCTTCAAAGATAGACATCCTTCACAAGTTAATGTCAAAGAGTGATTAAGTTGTGACGGGAGAAAAATGAGTATGCATTTTGCTTCAATTCATGTGTCTTTGTAAGCATACACATATGTCAAATTATGCTCTGATCCATCATTTAGCGACTCAGCGACAAAACTTAGCATTAAACGTTGATTCCTAAACGAGTCAGAGTTTAGTAGTATCCTTGGTCTTAAACTATGACAAAACATTAAACTAAATTTTGATTTCGTTTCAAACATTTATAAAACAGAGCATTGAAATAATATTTCAATATTAGCAACTGTTAAAACAATTTTAAAAACATTGCTGATGTGTTATATGCTTGCAAGTCAACAATCCAACCTCATTTCAATCCGTATTCATGCGACCTTTAATTTTACCTTTGTTGGAGATGAGTTGCATATGTGCTCACAATGTCCAGTGAATGAAACGAATGTCAGATGAAAAAGTGAAACTATGAAATGCGCCAACAAAAACCGATTTCGTCGATTGCATCGACCTGCAAAAAATCAGACTTGTAAGGTTATCAGTGTATGTAATGTGCAAATCCTAAAATGTCATTTTACTGTATCCGTGATTAATTTCTGATGTAGAGTGATAAATAAACAGACGACAAATTCAAGATTTTCATCGTGCCTACAGCCATCCAGGTGCAAAATTGATGCACAAATAGATAAATATTAAGAATAGTTCACGAACAGAGCGTGCAAGAGATTTAAAAGTAGCAGTTAAGTTTCATTTGTAGTAAAATGTACCTTTTAACATAATTATTTATGTTGTTTAACTTAAAACAGGTTTTGTTATTCAGCTTGTTGATATTGAATCAAATTCCACTATGCTGTTTTCGTTATGCGATTCATGTTTACTGTCGAATAATGATACTAGACTTTCATTTTCACTGTAGGGCGATTCATTTCTATTGTATATGCGATGCATTTTCACAGAAGGAAATTAATTAATTTTCATTATATAAAGTCTTAATTCAGCCGACTCTCTAACAAAATTTATGAAGTCAGAAGGATTGATTATATATGAATACTTAGTGAGTGAAAGTCTGAGGTAATATATCAATAAATTTCTTAAACATGGTATTTATTGCTAATATAGTCAATTCTATTTTTCAATAATTTGTCCTGATCTATATGTAGGATAACATTTATTCTTTTCCTATGACACGTCATCATTAAATACATATATTTTGGACAGTTAAGCCAATCCACGTCACCGGAAAAGCAATGTTTCTGTTTCGGTCTAAATCTACATCGCATACTAATAAATTAAACGTCATTAGAGCTAATTTCCTAATGCTTGTAGTTAAAAGGTGTGGTTGGTATTGATTGTGTAAATGTTGCCGACGCATTGTAATTAAGATTGAGAAAACGTTTATACAATCAAAGCAAGCAAGCCAACCAAACCTTTAAACTACAAGCGTTAGGAAAATAGCTCTAATGGATTTATATGAGAAGTTTACTGCTCCTGGCAGCATTGTATATCATTTATATATCATGAACACTATGTTACTATCTTAAATAGACAGGTCTGTGAATTACTTGTAAACATCGCGAAACAAACACTATGTGTAACTCAAACTTGATTAAACTACAAATAGAGCATAGTTGGTTGGCTCTTTCACTAAATGCGACCGTGTATTGTGTGCTTTGTTGTTGTAAAATACATAATACGAATGAGAAACCCGTTGTTTTAATTTGATAAGAAGACATTTACTTGAAAAACTGATCTCAGAATTTTGACACTGTACGATTCATTCTCTTTGTAGTTTGTTCTCTTTTTTTGTACGTGTACTATTCGTTGTGCAAAAGCCTATCAATACGGTAGAAATATGTATGACACGGCGTGACAAATGTTCAAAGCTTTTTGAAGCGAGTTATAAAACTTTTCAAAGAAAATTCGTCGTAGAAAAACGTTATATTCATGGATGTTCTGCTCCAGTAAATTTTGGGATTCATGACAAGCTAATAGCAAACCCACCAACAATATTTGAATATTCATGATATGAACGTGGTTATACCCGTGTATATTCAAGTAAGCATCTACGACTAGCTTGCATTTTAAATTGTAAATATCATCAATATTAAAGTCATTTAAAACTATTTTCAGTTGCTGTATGTCGAATAATCATGCAAAACGACAATGAAAATTCATCGCGCTTTCAAAATTCCACATCAGAAATGATTGCACTTACAGTGATAATTCATCGCATCTATAGTTAAAATGAATCGCATTCAGTAATCAATATTATGGATTCTGCTGCTTAAATAACACTTTTTGGACTTCAATCCTGTTATTATACATTAAAAGTTATATTCTAATGAAATTCTGTTAAAACATACATTCAAATCTATTATTTTGTATTTTAAAAAGTAAACAAACGCAGTTTTCCCATGATCCTTTATTCTACAATAGACATACTCGCATACAACAGTGAAAATGAACTAACTGGATTCGCACTTTATATACACAGGTTATGAGTAAATAATTTACATTTAATCTATATGTTTTAACCATGACATTATTTCAAACAGAACTAAGAAAATCGACCGTATAAACTGTTACACGTGCTCACCTGTTAACTGTATTCTATGTTTACCTATCCGCTTTTATTAATAAACACATGCACATCGCGTTTACGTGGCTCGTGTCGATAGTTATGTATATGACGCCCAGTAAGGAATACACTAGCAATGTTGAAACTTTAAGATTACAGACAGTGGGTTTTGTTTTTAAATGAATATGACATTAGGCACATCGTGCCATTTTAAGGTATTTTGTGAACCTTTCGATTGGCCTTATACAACTGAAGCAAAAGATGTTAAAAGTTAAACTAAATTATTGGGGTTTTATGAAAATATATCAACAAATCTTGTTTTAAAACTGGGTTTATCAAATTAGAATAAGATAATTTCAAAGTGTGATGA
>JAASAO010000099.1:0-17500 GCA_017311375.1 Mytilus coruscus | reverse complement strand
ATGTATGTATGTATGTATGTATGTATGTATGTATGTATGTATGTATGTATGTATGTATGTATGTATGTATGTATGTATGTATGAATTGAAAGGAGCAGACCATTATTGGAATGTCATTGAAGATAAGACAATACGAGGCAACGGTTCAACTGCAGTCAAGTCAAGAATAGGGTATTTGCTAAACGGCCCGACACAGATATCGGCAGAAGGAACTACTTCAATAATGAACATTTTAGTTGCACAATGAAGAGGAATATGATTTAGAAACTTTCTGGAAAATCGAGTCATTAGGAATTACACCTCAGAATAAGGAGAAATCAAACACAGAATATTTGGAGAACTTCATTTCTACAAATATATCTTACAATGGCAATACTTGTAAATACAAAGCACAACTTCCATGGAAAGATGACCATGAAACACTACAATCCAACATCGACATAGCTAGAAGAAGAACAGAAAATGTAGAACGAAGACTCAGCAACGATCCGTTTTTATTTAGAAAATATAGCGAGATGATAACCGACCAAGAAAAGAGAGGCTTTATACAATAGATAGACAACCCAACAACAAACACAGATCCTGCGCATTATATCCCTCACCATTCAGTCAAGAAAGATTCAGCAACGACACCCATCCGTATTGTTTATGACTGTAACTGTCGTCGATCACAGGACACGCCTACTCTGAATGATTGTTTGCGCAAGGACCCGTCGATCTTAAATGATATATCAACACTATTGATGCGACTTAGAGAGAATAGATATGCTGTTGTCACTGATATCGAGAAGGCGTTTCTTCAAATCACGTTAAACCAGAAAGATAGAGATATGTCGAGATTTTTCTGGCTATAGGACTCAACAGACCCTACATCAGAGTTGATTACTTACCGCTTTAAAGCTATCCTATTCGGCGCAACGTGTTCACCTTTTATATTGAATGCAACTTTATTGAAACATTTACCTGGAAAGTCTAGTCATACATCAGAAATACTCATAGATGGATTATACGTAGACAACATAATTGCAGGTTTCGACAACACAAATAAACTTTTGAAGTTTTACGAAGAGTCAAGAGCACTGATGACCAAAGGTGATTCAAGTTATGCTCATGCTCATGTATATTCCACATGTTACTTTGAAAATATGGACATTACCGATAAACCTACCTTACATGTACATGTATTCACCGATTCAAGCACAGTAGCGTACGGCGCTTGTAGGTATTTTAAAACGGAAACTAACTTTGTCATGGCTAAAAATCGAGGGGCACCTTTGGGAAAGTTGACCATACCGCAACTTGAAATTATGGCAGCATTAGTAGGAGGTCGATTAGCGTCACATATAATGTCAAGTTTATGGAACGTTAAAAAATGTGCGACAGTCAATTAATTCTACACTGGATATCTTCTTGGAAGCAACTTAAAACCCTTTATAGCAAACAAAGTTACCGAAATCAAAGATCTCACAAGTGAACATAGCTGGAAATATTGCCCTCCACAACACAAGCCTGCTGATATATCGTATGAACAATTGAAAATGGTAAACTATGGATGCATGGTCCGGACTGGTTGACAGACCAAATCAATGACCGAATGAATTTGAAATGGACAGTAAAGTTATGACCACAATTAGTAAGTACGATGAAAATCAAGAAACGCAAGATGACTTTATAAGGACGAAATACAACGTATTGACCGTCACTAATGTCGATAGATACAACTCATTCAAAAAGAAAACTGCGCGTATATTAGCTTACATACAGAGATTTCTAGCTAACTGTCGTAATCGAGTTCCTGATACTAGTAGACGGACCACAACATATCTGACACCAAATGAGATAAATAATGAAGCTGTGAAACACCAAAGATACAGTGATGTTTTGAAAGCTTATGCTTAAAGTCAACGCATAGCTTGATACGTCAATTACGATTATATCTGGACAAAGACGGATTAATACGATGTGGTGGACGCATTAATAACGCACTGCTTCCAGAGAATGCTGAATTCCGTACTTAATTCCAACAAAGCATAGACATAAAAGTTACTGATAAATGACATTCACGTTGAACATCTGCATTCCGGCATAGGAGTTACCGTAACTTATTTGAGGCGGAATTATTGGATACCGTCAGCACGACAAGAAGTTGGATGCGGAATTCGAAAATGCGTTAGTTGTCAAAAGTAACAGGAGTTGCCTACGAAGCACCAGATCCTCCACCAAAAGATAGACTATCGCCCGAAGAACCATTTACTGTATCGGGCGTCGATTTCAGTGGTGCACTTAACATCAAAGAAGACAATGGATTACTTCGAAAAGTGTATATATGCTTGTTTAAGTGTGCTAATTCTCGAGATATTCATCTTGAAATAGTTCCAGAAATGACCGAAAAATCGTTCATGCTAGCTTTTCGTAGATTCATAAGCAGGAAATCGATACCCAGAGTTATGATATGAGACAATGCCACAACATTTGTTGCCGCCGCGGAGGAAATACGGAAGTAAACGGACTCTAAATCTTTACATGACAAATTAAGCAAATTTGGAACCACATGGAAATTCATACCAAAACGTGTCCCATGGTACGGCGGATTTTGGGAAAGACTGGTTGGACTCACTAAGAATTGTCTGAAAAGATTCTTGGACGCGCATGTATAGATTTACCGCCGTTTCAGACATTAGTTGTGAAAATTGGGCCTAACCTTAACGATAGACCGCTTACCTGTATATCGTTGGACATTGCCGATCCAGAGCCGCTTACCCCGTCGCATGTATTGTATGGAAGGCAGATTAAATCTTTTCCGTATCCGTTACATACAGATGATAGAGACTGTTATTGTGCCGATTTTACAAACAATCATGGAAGTATGAATGATCAAGTGAAAAGGAGATTCCGTCTTATTGAACAATTCTTAGCAAGATGGAAACACGAATATTTGACATCTTTAGGAGAATGTCACCGAGTGTTGGGAAATAACAATCAAAGTGTTAAACTAGGAGATGTAGTTCAAATATACGACGATAATTCACCACGTACAATATGGAAACTCGGTGTAATAGAAGAATTTACCTATGGAAACGATAACCTTGTGCAAACATCTAACTCTAAACTTAACCGACCAATTATTAAGTTATATCTTTTAGAGATTTGTGAATCTGATTCCACTGTTACCCAGACGAAAAAAAGTCAGCGACGAGTCAAGACTGATGCAATAGGAAATAATCAGAAAGTGGTTAAAGTGCCAATATTTCAATTCGAGTGAAGTGACAGTAAAGTTAAATTGTTTTTAATTTACATGGGAGACATTAATTTTATCGAAATATTTCATTTGATTTATATGTGAAGTTTCATTCAGATAAATGATAATTTTATTCAGTTTATTCAGTATATTGTGCCACTTTCTGCGGCCCCGGAGAATGTTGAGAAACACAAACTTAAACGTGACATTGTGCGGACGTCGTTAGGAAACTTCTATTGTAACGTTATTCTATTATGTAGTTGTTACTCTATACCTCAAAGTGGCTACCAAAATACAAATATACAGCTTACGAATTTGTTTCCTTCACAATAATGTATGTATGTATGTATGTATGTATGTATGTATGTATGTATGTATGTATGTATGTATGTATGTATGTATGTATGTATGTATGTATGTATGTATGTATGTATGTATGTATATATATATGTATATATATATATGTATGTATGTATGTATGTATGTATGTATGTATGTATGTATGTATGTATGTATGTATGTATGTATGTATGTATGTATGTATGTATGTATATATATATATGTATGTATGTATGTATGTATGTATGTATGTATGTATGTATGTATATGTATGATGTATGTATGTATGTATGGATGTATGTATGGATGGATGGATTGATCGATGGATGTAGATAGTTAGATAGGTTGGTAGGTAGGTAGTAGTAGATATGCATGCATGTATGTATGTATGTATGTATGTATGTATGTATGTATGTATGTATGTATGTATGTATGTATGTATGTATGTATGTATGTATGTATGTATGTATGTATGTATGTATGTATGTATGTATGGATGGATGGATGGATGGATGGATGGATGGATGGATGGATGGATGGATGGATGGATGGATGGATGGATGGATATAGATCGATGGATAGATAGTTAGATAGGTTGGTAGGTAGGTAGTAGGTAGATATGCATGTATGTATGTATGTATGTATGTATGTATGTATGTATGTATGTATGTATGTATGTATGTATGTATGTATGTATGTATGTATGTATGTATGTATGTATGTATGTATGTATAGATGGATTGGTCGATGGTTGTAGATAGGTAGATAGGTTGGTAGGTAGGTAGGTAGTAGGTAGATATCTATGTATGTTTGGATGGATTGACAGATGGATGGATGGATGCTATTAAATATTTTGATAAAATGATAAAATCTTGAACATTATACTTATATGTCTTTGCAGCATGTGCATTTGTAAATTACTTCGAGTTGAAAAGTTGTGAATGAATTGAAGTTTTAACTATTTCTATCAAATTGTTCACGAACAAAAATATGTATTGATATGTGCCATAACGTCATAACATATATTCCTGATTATTTTGTTTATACTTTTAAGGTATACTGTTACCATTTTCCTTTACGTTCTTCTCAGACAACTGTTTGATAGATCCACGGTAACAAATTTACCACTACCTTTATATAGGAGAGAAATGTCAACAACACATTCTGATGGAGTTAGAAGGAAAAAAAAGGGGTCAATTTGTCCTATTTTACAAGGTGGTCTCGGAAATCGATTGTTTCAATTTTCTACTTCGTTTGCTGTTGCAAGGACTAAACAAATGAAGCTTATCGTACCTCCGGATGCTGAAATCCGAAAAGTGTTTGCAATTAATGTGACATCCAATAAATCAAAAGGCTTATGTAAGGGTTTCGAAAAGTTTTAGATAAAGCATCTCCGACATACAACAAACGTTTACTAAATTTCAGTTCTGAAGATAACATTCAACTAGGATATGGACTTCAGTCGTGGAAATATTTTCACATGTATGATAAGGATCTACGGAGGCAATTAACATTTCGAAAGCATATTGAAAATACTGCAGAACAGACAATTTGGAAAATACTTCAGAGACGAAAATTAAGTCTCGCAAGAGTATTACTTTAGTCGGCGTTCATATAAGGAGAGGTGATAAGGTAGGAAACCATGACGGATTTAACATTGCTACTCCGAGTATTTAAACAGATCTGTAAATTATTACGCTAAAAAGTATGGAACTGTTATATTTCTAGTTATATCAGATGGGATGGCTTGGTCTAAAATAATATGCCTTCTCATGTTCCTGTAGAATTTATATCCTTAGGTAGAAGACAATTTGATATGGCAACTGTCGTTGCATGTGACCATACAATCATGACTATAGGAACATTTGGCTGGTGGATTGGTTATTTAACTGGTGGGGAAGTGGTTTACGTTAAAGATGCTGCAAAAAGGTTCACGATTTGAACGCATACTTAATTTTGAAGACCATTTCTATCCACAATGGGTAGGACTTTAATAAATCAATTATTGACAAATTTTGTTTCAATATGTTATTTATCTTATGCAAACATATTGGACATTAAGCATCACTGACCTTGAATGTCTTGTAATTTAACTTTTCGAAAACTGCAAAGAAAAACAAACGAAAACGAACTGCATAAAAGTGCCTTTAACATCAAGTTTTCTTTAAAATGATCAGTCATTACATAGTGAATCATCAAACTGTCTAGATTATTTAAAATGCATAATTGTCATTAATCTACATTTGTTAGTGTCAAGATCTAAAGATAAATGACTTACTCAAACGAGCATTAGACAGATCTCCCAACATGTACTCGAAAGCAGAAGCTCACCAATTTCTCTACTGATTTTATGCATTGGTTGTGCCTCCATCAGGTGTTTTCTGAGCTATTTCTATGTCTGTTCATAGATCTCTATGTTAAACTGTGTTCCACGGTGACAGCCATCTTGGATTGTCAGATAAGTAGCAAACGCTTAAAAATAGCATAGTGCATGGTTCGAAATAATCTTTTTCAACAACTTGCCCTTCGGAAAAATTACCATGATATATTACTTATCATAAAGAGATAACCACTTGTCCACATTTTGTACATGCTTTTATCTACACTGTCATTTAGGTACATAAACTAATTGTAAAATTCAGCTTGTTGTTTTCCTGCAATCCGCCGAAAAGTTCCTCAGAGTCAGTTGTCGTGCCATCTTAAATAGCAGGGGCTTGATAGTGTATTTCAATACATAATGTGATTTCTGTTTAATAGTGACACTAGCAATAACCAATTTTCCCGGCCCTGTGCTTAATCTGGAATTGATACTGATGTAGCTTTGGTATATATTTAGCCACGGATACCCTTTCCTTGAATAAAGTAATGCTGAACGTTGGGAAAGCTTATACATATATATAAGGTTTAAATTCCATTATAATCTAGATCCATCGGATGTTGGATGTGTACTGATTAATAATTCTTATATGATTTGCATATCTACAAATACATAAATGGGATTGGTCCGTTAGAATTGTTTCCTTGGCTTATACTACGATAGACCATGTTGCTGATTCTACTTAAGTAACCATCACTTTGATCTATTTATGTGTGATACATAGGCATACGATCCCGGGTTACCAAGCAAAATGAGATAGAAAAATAACATGCTACTGTTATTCCTTTCTATTCTAATTCATACAAACAACAAAAACAAGGCATTAAAGCTTGAAAATGTTTAAAATTTAAATAAAATAAAACTCCGCGAAAATCCATGAATGATCTTGGCACATTAACGTCATGGCAAAACATAACACCATACAAATGAAAACTTTCAAGCTGAAGGTTATTCCGTACAAAAAAAATGTACTTGTATGCTTCAAATTCGGATAATATCTAATTAAAATGAAGCTTTTGAGGCAGGTATTTTTAATTTTACATTATATTGCATTTATCACCTTATTGCTATTTTTCCTCCATTGCTGGTCATCACAGAAGTTTCCGTAAAATTTTGACGTCATAAGAAAAATGGCCGACGCAACAATGCAAAAAGATTGTTGTAAGACGTCAGTAGTTTGGACGTTGCAGAATTTCGGGTCAAGTGTCTAAGATTCTGAAATAGGGATAACGTCGTTTTGATGGTAAATTGTAGCAATTGAAACAAATACGTTTATTGAAAATTGCAAGTGTTTTGTTATGAATTATAAGGATGAAATTCATTTTTCTTTCGGACTTTTTTCAGTTTGTGAGTTAAATGGCCTAGTTTACACATCAACAACCTCTAGCAAAATGTATTTCATCCTATAATATTTTAGTCTTAGACAAACGATCTTGTATTAAACGGACTGCAATACATATTGAGAAACTGCAATTTTCATTCTCAAAATGATTTGTTTTAGACTTTGCAAACAAGCCAAAAGTCTATGGGTTGGCGGTAAGAATCTGGGAGTTTATGTTAATATCTGAATACTTACAAATATATCTTATGAAGAACCGTGTAATAAAGAAGAAACACTTCGCATATTTTTGGAAAGCATAATTTCCTTTTGTGTTAGAGAAATTGCATTAAGCTTTTGAATACTACAGCTAAATACAATTTTTCTATTAAAAGAAAAGAAAAGAAAATTTACAACAGCTTCAAAATCATCCTGCAATAAAAAGAAAAGAATTAATATGCTTGCTATCACTTTAGCATTCCGTTTTATATCATATCATATAAAAAAAAGTAAAATAACAAAATACCGAACTCCAGAGAAAATTTAAAACGGAAAGTCCCTTATCATACACAATAAATTTATATAATAAAACTAAATTTTAGCTTACTGAAATTTTGAATTAAAACTTACGGCTAAAATTTTAGCTGCGAAAGAATCGATTCAATTTATTCAGCAGAAATTTTAGCCATTTTAGCAATTTGAAAAAATTCTTATATTGTGGTAAAATGACATGATATAAAATGCTTAAGTTTTAGTTTTTTTTTTTTGAAATTACAATTAATTTAATTGTATATTCAATAAAGTGAAATATAAATATTTCACAGATGAGATTTTGTGTATATTTTGTTTCGATTTAGAAAATCACAGGTACGTGTATAAAAGTAGTATTCAAAACAAGTACAAGAACCGCATTTGCCACCATATTTATGAATTGGGTTTAACATTCTGAAAATGTTGAACGATACCATAAATCATACAAATCGGCTTTTAGTGGGATGATATTCCTAAATATATAAGTTAGTAGATTTGATAGTCTTTTGTCATTTCACGCATTTTGACACAGTCAATCTTTTCGCCAAATGAATTAAGATTATGAAATCCATATTGTGTACCAGGAAGAATTGTATATTATACTGTGTGTCCATATATTATATGCCGTTTGTTATACGGACAATATATAAACCATTAAGATTTATTTAAGACAAATCTAAAGAGGGTTTCTGACTTTGGACAGGCGAATGAAGATGTCCAAAAGATATGAAAAAGTGATATTTGAAAATACGAGAGTTTGTATACTTGCAAATAAACAACAACCAACAATTGAGCGAGCTGTTTGAACATATATACCAGCTATATACATGAGCATATGGGTACCATAGATACTTTGTTAACATTTTATACAATGGTTACACGACAACTGGAACTGTCGCCAACTCATACTCAACCAACTCGTACTTTTACCAACTCGTACTTCTACAAACCATACTTTTTCCAACTTGTACCCATTTTTGTAGCATTGTTATGTATCATTTAATTAGATAAATTGTACAATTAATGGTTAATTTGTCTTTTATAATTGATATTAGCCAAGAGATGTATGAGGGTCATGATTTGGTTTACAGAAGAAAAGATGATAAAATTTGTTTTGGACAGCTCGTTATCAATCTTTGCTGCAGATGAGATACACTTATCAGCATTAGAAATGAGAAATAAAATGTATTAAAAAATCTTCGCCTTGCCATACTGTTCATTGTGCATGTAAATGTATGTAATACATTTTAAAATGTAGAGTAATCATTTTGTTTCAACTAATATACAAGTTGAGGTTATTTTACTTATCGTTTGCATGACCACAAAATAATGCATGTAATAACGATAATAGTGCAGTTGGCAAATTGAGTCTTATATTTTATCATGCATGTACTTAAAATAAATAAATACGTGCACACTAGACACAAGTGCAATGACATATTCTTCAGCTACATGCATTTGGTCACAAAATGGAGAGATACACATTTTTCAGTTTACATAAATAAATGTTAAAAATATAAAATAAAGAGCATATATTTAGCCTATAACAAGTTTAATTCATATACCTATTTAAATATTTATAAAGTTCATGTATTTGGCAAAGATCATACTTGTACATACATGTACACATAAAGAACATATGAATCATGCATAGATACATTTATACCTTGTATTTGGTAAATGATATTTACATTTAAAATAGATCATGTATTCAGTCAAGAAAGTAACAAATTAACCATGTCATGCATGTAATTGGTCAATAGAATTTGATGGTTGAGACACATCGTATATTATAGGACCTACAAAATAGAGAAAGACACAATTATTCAGTTTACATGAATAAAATTATATACAACAACAAAAAGTAAAAAAAACATATTTATGTAACATAAATGATGATAACAATAATAATGCATAATAACATTATTGCGAAACAATATAAGGCAAGCAGGAAATCCATGATTAACATGTATTACAAAATATTTTACCAGCCAATATCCTAAAACGCACTTAAAGGTATATTAAGACCACGTATTTGGTATATATCACAAGTTTAGTTCATATGCTTATTTAAGTATTTATCCGTTAGGTATTTAGAGAAAACCATGTACTTGGCACAAATCATACTTGTACATACATGTACATATGCAGAACTTTTGAACCATGCATAGATACATTTATACTATGTATTAGGCAAAAAGTGTTTACAGTTAAAAAAGATCATGTATATGGTCAAGAATAAGCTACATATTGACCAGGTATATCATTTAGTCAAAAGATTTTGAAGTTTAGATACATGAAAACATTGTATACAAATTATGTAAATTAGTACATGGTCAATACATGTTACATATAGACCATGTTTTAACTGTATGCCACAAGGTCAATCCATAGGCATTTTAAGTTATCATCAAGCATAAAGAGTCAAACCATGTATTTGACAAAGATCATACATACACGTAAAGAATATTTGAAATATCAAAAGATCATTTGAAAAGCTGTTCCATGTATTTGTTGAATTGACTTTACATATAAAATAAACCGTTTTGGGTCAAGAATAAATTACAAATAGACCATGTAATTGGTTAATAAAATTTGATGTTTAAATGAACATTGTATTAAGACCATGCACATGTTTTTGGTCAATGTATATGTTAATTATATACAATGTATTTGGTAAATAGAATTTGTAATCAAGTAATTCATTGTGTATAGACCATTTTCATGGTCAATATTTGTTGGTAATAGAACATATAATTTTCTAATTGATGTTATTTATAAACCATGTATTTGGTCAACAGATATTACTTATACACCATGTATTTGGTCAATAGGTATTACTTAAAGACTATGTATTGTATGTAGACAATGTATGTGTTAAATAAAAATAAAATCACTAAAATACTGAACTTCGAGGAAAATTCAAAACAGAAAGTCCCTAACCAAATAGCAAAATCAAAAGCTCAAACACATCAAACGAATGGACAACTACTGTCATATTCCTGTCTTGGTACACGCATTGTTTTATGTAGTAAATGAAGGATTAAACAATAAAATATAGGTTTTAGATGTATACATTTTAGATAGAACATGAACTTAATCTATTTTTTTATGAATAGAATATAATTTTAGATATAAACATTTTACGTAGACCAAGTATTTTTGTTCAATAGAAAATGACTTTTAGATTTGCACATTTTAAGTAGACCATGTACTTTTCAATAGAATTTGAGTTTTATATATATACATTTTATGTAAACCATGTACTTGTTCAATAGAATATGATTTTTAGATATATTCATTTTATGCAGATCTTTATTTGTTCTATAATACATGATTTTTAGATATGTAAATTTTAAGTAGACCATGTATTTGTTTAATAGAAAATGATTTTAGATATATTCATTTTATGTACAACATGTATTTGTTCGATAGAATAAGATTTTAAGATATATACATTTGCGTTTGAACATGTATTTATTCGAAAGAATATGATTTTTGAATATATACGTTTTATGTAGACCATGTACATGTATTTATTCAATATATTTAATTATAGATATATATTTGGTCAATACGTTGGTAACAGACCATGTATTTGTTCAATAGATGTTACTTTACTTATAAACCATGTATTTGGTCAATAAATGTTGGTAACAGACCATTTATTTGGTCAATATATATATTACTTATAGACCATGTATTTGGTCAATATAGGTTACTAATAAACCATGTGTTTGGCCAATAAATATTGGTAACAGACCATGTATTTGGTCATTAGATGTTACTTATAGACCATGCATTTGGTCAAAAATGTTGGTAACAGACCATGTATTTTGTCAATAAATGTTACTTATAAACCATATTTTTGGTCAATATATTTTGGTTATAGACTATGTATTTTGGCTATAAATGTTACTTATAGACCGTGTATTTGGTCAATATATGTTGGCTATCGACCATGTTACTGGTCAACAAATGTTAATAAAAGACAATTTATTTGGTCATTAGATAATAATTATAGACCATGATGCATTTGGTCAATGTGTGTTGGTAACTGAGCACCAATTTGGTCAATATATGTTACTTATGTACCAGGTTTTGGTCAATTGAATTTAATATTCAGATATACATTATATATAGACCATTAACAAGGACATTGCCTAAATGTATATTTTGCAGTACTTGCTTGGGCTGATATTGTATTATGTTTTAGAACTGTTAAAATATTATTCATCATATTCAGTATTTTCATTGATTTATTTGTTTATTTATTTAAAAGCAGCATATTATTGAAGGTGAGTATGTTATATACATGTAGTTGCTGTAAAAATTTTTCACATGGAAGTAATTGCTTGGGCTTTTATTGTATCACTAGTTAGAACTTATCAAATATTATTCAACACATTCAGTATTTTCACTGTTTGCTTGTTTTATTTACTTGAATGCAGCTTTTATTGATGGTTGATATTGTAATAAAGTTGCTGTAAAATTGTTAACAAGGACATTGTCTTAATGTGCATTTTGTATTACTTGCTTGGGCTGGTATTGTATCAATTTTAGAACTGTTCAAATATTATTTGTCACATTCAGTATTTTCACTGTTTAGACATAGATTGAGATTGAACTAATATAGCTAATGAAGCAAAGTGTACAATTTGTGTTAGCATCAATCTCTTTTGAACAACAGTTATGAGTGTGGTTTACCATATGGGTTGCTTTGAACTCATGTTTTCTATTTTGTGCCATGGTCTTGTCCTTTGTGGGGTAGGAACGATTTATTTCATTACATCTTTCCTGGTGGCTTAGTTGACCCTTCCTATGTATTCTGTATTATTGTATTATCATTTCATGTTTTTCATTCATTATTATCTTGTTGTACAAATGTGTATGTACAATGTATATATTGTTTATTTTATATAAGAAAAATTTTACTATGAAAAGTAAAAATTTCGCAATTAACCTTCTTGTTTCTCTTTTCATTTATGCATTGCCCATTAGAATGTAAAATGCATGAGCTGCTCGCTGACTTATACAAGTGAATGTTAAACCTCTGGTGGTTTGTTGGGATGTAGAAAGAAATCATAAAGGCAAGTTATTGTAATAGCTATTTTTATGAAGGAAGAAAACCATTAATTTGTTTGAAATTTACATTTTCCTTACCCTGTTGGGAACCCCTGCATTACGATCTTTTGGCTGCATGACCATTGGTTAGTTTCTACACAGTGTATCTTATTACACATTCTTGATGATCTACAGATCGATATTTTGGAAAAAGATTTTTATTTGGGATTTTCCTTCCTTCTATCCCCTTTCACCACACTAAGCTCTTTTAAATTTGTTAGATGTTAATCTATATTTGTCGTCCATTACAAATTATTTTTGCAGATATGCCAATTTTAGGTTGTGAGCATCTTCATTTCTGAATGCTTATGTTGCAGTTGTTACAATTAGTATTTCAAATATTTTATACGGTTTAGTTGACCCTTCCTAGACCAAGCTATTGTATTATGTATTATTGTATTATCGTTTAATGTTTGTCACTCATTATTATCTGGTTGTACAAATGTATATGTACAATGTATATATTATGTATTTATATATGAAAAAAAAAAAAATTACTCTGAATAAGTAAACATTTCGCTACTCACCTTCTTTTTCTCTTTTCATTTATGCCTTCCCAAGTAGAATGTAAAATACATGAGCTACTCGCTGACTCATACAAGTGAATGTCAAACCTCTGGTTGTTTGTTCGGGTTGTAGGAGGAAAGCACAAAAACACAAACTGTTGATGTTTTGTCATATAACCAAAGATAAACATATAAATTTGTGCCATTTTGTAATCTTTTAAATTCTTGATCGTTCAAACGCTTTAAATATACGATGAATCTAGGACTTTTCAAACGTTTAGAAGATTTCTATGTTAAAAGCGCTGTTATGATTTACCTTTGGTCTCCCAAATGCTTGAATGATTTTACGACCTTTAGATTATTTTGTTTTGAAATGGTGTAACATATTCAATCAAAGAAAAATTCTAATATATTTATGTCACCCGATCGTCAATGTCGGGTGACATATTGCTTTCCTCTGTTTCTTTGTTATTAAGGTCTTTCCTTTCCAAAAGGAAAGCCCTTACTGTATTTCTTCTGATTATTATTATTATTATTATTATTATTCTTTTCCGCCAAACTTTGACAAAGTTAGCAGCCTTAACCGTAAGACGTGTCGCTTTCATGTTCACAATTTGTATCGGTGTCATGAATACCGATCCGGAACTCACCCTGTGAGTCGAAAATTTTGTCGGTTCGGAGTTATCCTCCGAAACCAAAAACCCTTGTTATCATTCAAACACCGTAACCGTAATAGGTAGAAAAAAAAAAAACCGAAGGGTGAAATTTGTTCAGGATCAGATCCCAGTTCTTCGTTACATATGGATCGAAAAGATTCAACGACTCATTGGTAGGGTTATGCCTCTATGAAAATTAACCAGTGTCGGTTGGCCAACAAAACTCAAAACCGTAAGTCGTAAACACCTACGATCTTCACAAATGATCATCAATTCATGTAACTTTAAAAATGCCTCAAGGTCAAATTTGTATGTTGACCTTGACCTTTGACCTAACAACTTGTTAATTGGATATCTCAAAACGATAATACTTAAAGAAATAGTAAATAGTGAAAATAATTGGGACATAAAGGCGCAACTTTTTTACATTTGACCGAAGAGATTTGACCTATCCGTAAGGGCATAACCCTGTTAACTGTTTTAGAAAAGACAAAATAAGCTTTAACTCATGAACTAAAGGTCCTAGACCCATGGGGTCTTTTGTTATGACATCGTGGACCAATGACCTTGACAAAGGTCATAAGGTTAAAATCAAGGTCATGTCCCAAATTCCGAATTATGTGTTTTGACCATATGTTAAGAGTTTTGTGTGTGTTTTAGAGCTTTTCAATGCATTATACGCTTATTTAAACATATATTTTACATAATTAAAAGGAAAGGCCTCTCAATTGTTGAAGAACAATTGACATTTTAATTATTTTATTATTCTTCCATTAATTTTGTCCGGCAGTTTTTGGAACCAATGGAACCAATCTTAATGATTGTTTACAATAATGAGGAACACAAAATTTCGAGTTGCAGTAGGTCTTTAGAACATAAAAAATGGCTGCCGTTACCATGGAAACGGAACAAATGTGAAAAAATCAAGTTTTTGGTTTTGGTGAATTATTTGGATATGCTTAAACTTAAAATCATTAGATTTTAATACAATGTAGGTGTCCACTATATACTGGTTTTGGATGATTTTGGCAATCATTGGAACTACTATGTTGCCATGGAAACTACACCAAAAATTTCAAAAATATCAAAATGTTCCAAACTTAATGAAACTTCACAGTAACGATGAGCAACATTTGTAGATGTGGAATTTGGTTTTGGAATTTCCAAAATGGCTGCCGTTACCATGGAAACAATATTCCAAAAACCTTAAAGTAGCATTTCCTCTCTGAAAATGGTAGGTAAAAACATTGAAACTTTGATGGTATGTTTCCTCCTATGTACCAATGTGGCATCTGTCAATCAAATTTTGGAATGGTCTCTGTTACCATGGAAACCAGCAAAATGTCAAAAATTTCAAAATGCTCCAAACTTAATGAAACTTATTATGATAGTTGACTGGCAAGTATAGATGAGACTTTGACTGCAGATTTTCCAAAATGGCCGCCGTTGCCATGGAAACGACAGAAATGTGAAAAATTCAAAATGCTCTAAATGTTCTGAAAATTTACAGAAAGATGAATAGCAATGCATATATGTGTATTCACTGTTTAAAATTTTGGAAATGGCTGCTGTTTAGTGTCAATCGGGGAAAGGTGACATCCGCTATTGCTTGAAATGACAAATCTAGTTATAATTCTATTTTAACTGCTCTGATGTTAACAGATTCTACACCGACATATTTATTATATATCAACTTTGCATGTTCACCATTCTAGTGTAGATTATATATTTTAAATTCCGAATCTTTCAAGTGTTGAAGTTGAAATCATCCCTTAGTAAATTTTACGGAGGCAACACGAGTTGGTTTACCGTTACGGAATATCTGTTTCACAGATGATAGAGGATATGTTCCTAATGTTGTACTTACAATCCCGTCTCTTTTCCTCGATTGTGACATACCAAATTGGACTTATTACCGAGTTTGTCCTTAAATGAGCAACACGACGGGTGCCACATGTGGAGCAGAATCTGCTTACCCTTCCGGAGCACCTGAGATCACCCCAGATTTTGGTGGGGTTCGTGTTGCTCAGTCTTTAGTTTTCTATGTTGTGTTTTTGTACTATTGTTTGTCTGTTTGTCTTTTTCTTTTTAGCCATGGCGTTGTCAGTTTATTTTCGACTAATGAGTTTGAATGTCCCTTTGGTATCTTTCGCCCTCCTTTTCAATTGAACTTTCTTTCATGTCCACAAGTTGTATTAAGAAGGTCAACTATTGGAGATAAGTGCAAAACAAAACAAATAAAATGATATACATCTGAGTAAATGTTTTGTTTTGTGTTGTGAATGCTACTGCCCATTTATTTCGTATTTCGTTTATCCAGAAAAGCGCTTTGTGTTCTTTTTATTGTGTTATTTTCATTCTACTAGCACTTGGTTATTATCACTGCTAGTGAACTACCAGTCCCCGAGAGTATCATCAGCTCAGTACATGTAGTTATTGCTTCGGTACAAACATGATTTATAACACACCTTTCTTAAAATCTTTAATTTGATAAATTTAGTATGAAGAAACCCAAATTCCCTCAGCAAAGTTGCCTTTTAGCTATATAGCTCTTAACATAACTCGACATTTCAAAATGTTGGCAACGAAAGATCATTTGAGCGTTCCTGATGAGGAAAGTCCATAAAAGAGTTTCGGAGACATAATGTTTATGAAGTGTAATTTAAACTCCACATGCGATCAATATTTTTAGTTTTGCATAGAACGAACCCATTATTTTCACCGAATGCTTGTATTTTTGCTAAGGTCTATGAGGCGATCTGATGTTTTATGCAGAAAATAAATGGCTCATTCACGCGTTGAAATTGAGCTTTTAAGTCGAGAGTACTTTTAATTGATGACCGAAATGACATGGTCCTGATATTTTGTTTGCTTTCCTATGCTTGATCTCAATCACCATTTACTTTAAACTTGGTCGTTGCGTTTCCTTTGAACTGTTTTTCTAAATGTTATTATTTTCATTGTTGAAGGCTATACTGTAATCTCTAGTTATTCATATCCTTGTGTCTTTTGCTTGACCATTTGACCATTGACAATCCTAACACATAACCTAACTATACAGTTATTCAATTCTAGAGTTAATGACTTTTGAAGGAGGAAAATATCGAGTACAACTGTTACATTGAGAAACTTTCAAATCCATATCAAAGAAAGGCACAGTCCACTGTATAACAGTAATGGAATAATGTCACGTACTTTTCTGTCAGATGAGTTAAAAAGCGATAAGAAACAAACCAACAAATTCAACAAACTAAATGAAACACCATAACCAATCAAGACAATAACAAATGATATAAACACCTTAACCTGGTAAACTGATATATTTTTTTGAAGAATGCCCTGTACCAAGTCAGGAATATGTCAGTTATTTATCAGACTGTCCGTTTCTACATGTTTTCAAGCGTTTGTTTT
>JAASAO010000428.1:0-33476 GCA_017311375.1 Mytilus coruscus | reverse complement strand
AAACCTGGATAAAACAGTTATGTGTGGTGTTAGTACTTTATTATTCTGTTTTATAAATTGAAGTCAAACAGTATCATGACCAACTTCCGACGGAGCTTGTTTATGTTATCCATGCCCACCGTCATTTTACACCAAATTTATGAAATTTTGGAAGTCTTTCCGAATAATTCTCTAGAAAATATTTCAATGGTTTTCAAAATATATATTGTAAATATACACACTGCAGTTATTTATAGAAAAATAAACAAATATATTGTACCCTTACATCCAATCACAGCGCTCCTAAGTTGACTTCCTTCACCTGCCTTGGGTACACAAAAGGCCAACCTAATGCTGGGAAAATGCAATAGTACAGTTTTCCCTAAAGAAAGTAAATGAATACAGTTTGTTATTGTCAACATGTCTTCGTACTTATTGAACATGGTGTCAGCATGAACGATCGCCCATCATAAAGAAAATAAGCCATCCGTAGATGGAAGCAATCTTAAAAGTTGCATGAACAATCCAGCTACTGAAATTAATCACAATCATAGATGCACTAACAGGATCACATCCCAAAATGGACTGGGACGCAACAGACCTGGTGACCGCTTGGAAATCTTTTCAACAGCATACAGAATTTTGGTTCGCGGGACCTCTATCTAAAACTGCCGAAGCACACAAAAAATCAAACAAAATCTATTCACGATATAAATTTTTAAGCCGTGTACAAAAAGACATTGACACTTTCAAAAAATACCTCACTGACCTTAAAATATTGATAAAAGATTGTGGCTATGCAACGTCAGAAGAAATGGTCCGCAATGCCATTGTTTTTTGAACGAAAGACCACAAAGTTCGTGAACAATGCATCACCAAAGGGTCTGAACTAACGCTATAAAAAGCTATCAATTTCGCAAGAACGTATGAACTTTCTAAAGCACAATTGAAATCAATGGAAAGCGAAGATATATCCATCAACATGTTGAACAAACAAGGATCAAGATCAAACAATTTTACATCTGGTAAAAAGTATGGCAAGCAATACACACCACAAAGAGGATTACCTCAAAATAACAAGGGGCAATCACCCAATTTCACAAAAAAAATGTAAAAACTGTGGAGGTAAACATGAGCGTAGAAATGCCCTGCATTTGGGAAACATTGCAATAAGTGTCATAAATATAACCACTTTGCGTCCGTATGTCTGTCATCAAACAAATCAACAAAGAAAATGCACACTTTAGACATATGCGGTGAATCTGATGATGAACTTTTTGATGCTACAATTGATGATTCAGAATTGAATACCGATGAATGGACCAAAACAATCAGCGTCAAAGACGTACCAGTTAGCTTTCAGCTAGACACCGGTGCAAAGTGCATCGTACTTTCCCTACACAAACTGAAAACTATGTGTTCGCATCCTATCATCACAGAACAAGTTACACTGCTCCGTTCATACTCAGGACACTGTTGGAGTAATCAATCTTAGGTGTAGTTATAAATGCCAGGATCATGCCGTGAAACTTTGGTGCTCGTAATGTACAATCCGTCATAGGTGCCAAAACATGCGAAGCGATGAAACTCCTAAAGCGCATACATTCAATCACTCATACAACCTCACCGCGAGAAACGACAAAACCATTTTTTCCAGGAAAACTGGAACAACAATATGGAGATTTGTTCACAGGCCTAGGATGTCTACCAGGAACACATAAGATACGTATAAACAAAACCGTAGCACCAGTTGTACACGCACCGCGTAAGATACCCATAGCTATCAAAGACAATATTAAAGCTGAACTTGGCCATATGGAGGAAATTGGTGTAATCATCAAACAGCAAGAACCGACACAATGGATGAACTCCATGGTAACCGTCATTAAACCAAACGGCAAAATTCGAATCTGCATTGATCCGTTAAAAACCGTAGAAGTAATTTCGCAAATGCCAAATGCTAAAGTCTTTAGTAAACTGGATGCCACCAGTGGATTTTGGCATATTCAACTAGGCGAACCTAGCTGAAAGCTACATACCATTTGGACGCTATAGATTTGATCGTTTATCTTTTGGAATAAATTCAGCATCGGAAGTTTTCCAGAAAATTGTGTCTGAAAGGGTATCCGACATAGAAGGAGCAGAAGCCATAATCGACGACATTCTTATTTGGGGATCAGACCAAAAAGAACATGATATGCGTCTCAAATGCAGTTCTAGACAGAGCGCGAGAATACAATTTGAAACTAAGTGCCGGAAAATGCGAAAACAGTAAACCAGAAGTAACATACGTTGGACACCGTCTAACAAGTGAAGGCGTGAAACCGGACCCAGAAAAAATCCGTGCAGTCAATAAAATGTCAAAACTGGAGTGCGTCAAGGATCTGCAAACCTTCATGAGTTTTATTCAATATCTTGGCAAGTTTATGCCAAACATATCAACAGTCAGTGCACCGTTAAGAACACTCCAAGAGAAATACACTGTATGGCACTGGGATGAACAACAAGAAACTAGCTTTCAAAAGTTGAAAGACATGGCAACAAATGCACTACTGCTTCAATACTACGATCCAAACAAACCGCTGACACACAGTGTTGATGCTAGTTCAAAAGGACTTGGAGCTGTACTGATACAAAATCAGAAACCGGTTGAATACGCCTCACGTGCTCTAACTCAAACACAACACCGATATCCACAGATCGAGAAAGAAAGACATGCAATTGTTTATGATGTAATAAATTCCATGAGTATGCATATGGACGCCGAGTTCAAATAGAGACGGACCATAAACCGCTCCAATCAATATTCCTGAAACCGCTACACCAAACACCGCCTAGATTATAGAGACTTTTAATAGCATTAGAAAAGTATGATCTTAAAGTTGATTACAAACCTGGCAAAGAGATGTATCTCGAAACAAAGAGAGTGTTAATACCTGATTTACACGTGAATGACATTCATTTGATATCACACATGCCAATCGCCAGAAATGTATCCTAAATTTCAGAAGGAAACTGCAAATGATGAGCATCTTGAGGAATTACAAGATGTCATATTTGATGGATGGCCAAATGAAAAATCTGAACTTTTACACTCTTTGATGCCATATTGGACTTTCCGTGATGAATTATCTGTCATCGGTGGACTATTGTACAAGTCAAACAAAGCAATTGTACCAAAAAGCGCTATAAACTGAAATGTTGGACAAAATACACGAATCACATCTTGGGATCGTTAAGTGCAAAAGCCGTGCACGTGATGTGTTTTCCTGGATCGGCATGGGACAAGACATTGAAGATAAAGTTAAATCATGTGGACTTTGTGCTCAACATCAGTCTCTTAATGCGAAAGAACCAATGTTAATGCCTGAAATATCAGAGCGACCCTGGTCGAAACTTGCCGTAGACCTATTTGAATATCAAAAACAACACTACCTACTCGTAGTTGACTACTACTCAAAATGGTCGGAAGTTATGAAACTAAACAATGAAACAAGCAAGTACTCCATTGACTATTTAAAAGGACTAATGTCAAGATTTGGATATATTGACGAATTAGTTTCTGACAATGGTCCTCAGTTTTCTTCAAAGAATTCAAGATTTACAACCGAATATAGATTTAAACAAACAACGAGAAGCCCACACTTTGCTCAATCAAATGAACAAGCAGAAAGAAGTGTTCAAGCCATCAAGAAGCTCATTATGAAATCGAAGGATCCGCACAGAGCTCTTCCATACTATCGAAACACACCGTTAGACATTGATCTTTCGGCAGCACAATTGTTCCTAAATCGGAAATTGAAAACATCATTACCTACATCATTACGCTATTGATGCCGCAAAACGTCAATAACCGTGAAATTCTCAACAAACTTGAAATCCGCCAAAGGAAAAATAAAATGAACTATGATAAACATTGTGGACCTGAATTGAAACCGCTTAGACAAGGAGACTCTGTTGTTATGTACACAGATGGAGAATAGAAACGAGTACAGATAATGCAAAAACCCCACACTCTTCGCTCGTATGTAGTGCAAACGTCAGATGGCAGACGTTGTAGACGAAACCGTAGGCATATAAGACCAACAGCTTACCGTGAAAACACAGTTGAACACGAACATTACAAGAACAATCACAATACAACCGTCAGTAAAACTTCAACTGTCTGTAACACTTCACAAACATTAGATCGCCGTGAAACCGTTGCATCCGAGGAAAATGAAAGTATTGAACCGTCTAAGTCACCCGTAACAAGATCATGAAAAACAATAAAAGTGCCAACTAAATTATATGACTATGTTAAATAATTTTGTTGAACTGTCAAGTAGTTGCTAGGAAGCATTTAGTTAGTTTTAGTTAGTTATCAGAAAAGACAATATATAGACTTTAAGTTAACTTGGAAAAGAGACTTTTATCTGGTCAGTATTAATTTCTAGTCAAAAAAATATTTCAGTATTAATTTCAACTGGATAATACTCTCAAATTCATTTATTCGTTTATCATTTATTCGTTTAATCATTTCATTTCATCTTTTAGAAAAAGGGGGTGTCACATACCGATATATACACATATCTTAACCGGATACGATCCGGACGGTATTGTTATGTTTTATGAGACTCTCTTGTATAGAAGGTTAATAAATATAGTTTGTTATTGTCAACATGTCTTCGTACTTATTGAACACTATGAAGCGACAGGATTTGATAGGTTTGCCGATGAATATATCTCTCAGGACGTTTATTATTTAATCCAAATTACGTATACCTAACTGATACTTACTTTTTGCATGTTAAACGTCCATTAAAATACCATACCAGCAATCAATTTTCTCTGATGCAGAGCAGCTGAACACTCAAATGCAGTAAAATGCCATGTATGCAAAACTGGTACGTAGAATGTGTTTTGGGAAAGGAGGTCATTGCAGAGATACTTGGACGGTTTCAGAACATATCAACTGTTGAAATGAGACAAATCTGCTCGAAGACAGAGTTTTATACTGCAACTAGTTGTGTTTATTTCCTAAATATAGTAACACAGCTATATTTTGTGCAATGTCAATTTCATCATGGAACACTTTTTCCCACAATCAGGGGTTCATTAAGGATTGAAAATAAGTTTGAAATTTGTTTTACATTTAAATAGCTAGCAATGTATTTATTTAAGTTGCAGTATAACAACAATATTAGGTCAATGTAATAAAAATATAAACTTTCTTGTACTCGGTAAAACCTCGACCTTACCCAGTTTCTCAGCCTCATACAAAAAAGTTTATATTTTTCTGACATTGACCTAATATTGTATATTTCTTATCGTGAATTCGAAGCAAGGAAGAAATTCAAAGTTTTAGAGAGGCAAGAATGATTTTGAAGACGAATTAATGGGAAGAGGGATAAACTGTAAACGTTACTTCATGATATCCTTTTGTTTTAATCCGTACATGTAACAACTTTGTTCTGTATTATATATTCAATACTATGGTGTTGATAACTATGTTGATGTTGATCCTACTGTTGATGATTATGAGAGTGAGAGATATGGTGACAATGACAGTGATATTTTTAATGTTGGTTATTGTGTGGACTTTCTCATGATGATCAATTCAGATATGGTTTTTAAATGATGGTGATTTTGAAGCCTCTTTTCGATTGTAATACCATTTGAAATGTGAATGATGTTGATAACTGCGATAATAATGTTGATCGTAATAGCGGATGAGGTCATGGATAAACTCAGAAATGGAAGAATTGATAGTGTAGATGATGATGGGGATAATACTGTAATGTTAATGATGATGGAAATGCCAATAGTGATGTCGATGATAGTATTACATATTCGTTGATAGTGTGGAAAATGATGATGGCGAAGTAACGTTTTACCTCCCAAAAGTGATGTGAAAAATAAAGATGAAGATACATTTCTGTTGACAATGCTGAACAAGATAATGCTTAAGTAAAGTTTTACTTGCCAAGTGATTTGAATGATTATGATGTTAGTACATTTTTATTAATGTTTCTGAACGACAACGACGACGACGACGATGACGACGACGACGACGACGACGATGATGATGACGATGATGACGATGATGATGACGATGATGATGACGATGACGATAACGACGACGACGATGAAGATGATGATGATGACGATGATGATGACGATGACGACGATGATGATGATGATGATGATGATGATGATGATGATGATGATGATGATGATGATGATATAACGTTTTTATTGCCAATAGTGATGCTGGTGGTACATTTTTTATGGTTGTGCTGAGAATGATGATATTGAAGTAAGTTTTAAATTGCCGAAAGATATGTTATTGATTATGATGGTGGTACGTTTCTGTTTATTGTGGTGAACATGATGATGGTAAAGCTAGGTTTATATTGCCTAAAGATTTATCAATGATCAAGACGGAGATACATTTTTGTTGATGGTGCTGAACATGATTATGTTGAAGTAAAGTTTCACTTGACAACAGTAATGTTAAAGATAAAGATAAAGTTAAAATTTTGTTGACGATGTTGAACATGATTATGTTGAAGAAAAGTTATAGCTGACAATAATGATGTTAATGATAAAAATGGAGGTACATTGCTGTTGATAGTGCTGAACATGAATATGGTAATGTAACGTTTTAACTGACGATAGTGATGTTAATAATTATGATGGTGGTACGTTTCCGTTTACGGTGCTGAACATGATGATGGTGAATTCTAATATGACGTGCTTCTTTCGATTTGTAAACAAACCCATGCTCGAAATCCAATACATTTGTTTGCACATGCGTATTTTGACTACTGCAGAAAAAAGAATTTTATCAAATTGGCATGCATTTAATATATTTTATTAACTTAAAACACTTTCAAACTCTTAAATGATGCACATGTTGTCAATAATATATATACAATGACTACAATGTGTTACAATTCGCAATTGACATATTTGACCTAGATACAACAACGTTCATATTGGCTGTTCAAAATCCCTCCCTCTGAAAAACACATTGCAAGTAGTCTGCTTATTTACAAACAAAAAGGGGGGTTCATAGAAGAGCCTACACAAACGCACTACACTTATCACATCGGACATAAAAATTACCGTAATTGTCCTCATCAGAATCGAATTAATTAATGCAAGCTATACTTTATTGTAGTTTTAATATGGGTATCGTTAGGGCAAAAATAATCACGAATATAATGCCTACCCATGTTAAAACTACAATAAAGTATAGCTTGCATCACTTATTTCTTAAGTAAAGTTTTAATATCCAATTGTGATGTTAATGATTATAATGGAAGCATATATTTGTTTATGGTGCTGAACTTGCCGATGGTGAAGAACAGTTTTAATTGCCGAAAGATATGTAATTGATTATAATGGTGAAACGTTACTGTTCATTGTGGTGAGCATGATGATGGCGAAGTAAGATTTAAATTGCCGAAGGATATATTAGTGATGAAGATGGATATACATTTTTGTTGATGGTGCTTAACATGATGATGGTGAAGTTAAGTTTTAATTGACAACAATGATATTAATTATTATGTTGGTGATACGTTTCTGTTGTTGGTGCTGAACATGATGATGGTGAAGTAACGTTTTAACTGACGACAATGATGTTAATGATTATGATGGTGGTAGGTTTCTTTTGACGACTCTGAATATGTTGAAGGTGAAGTAAAGTTTTAATAGCCAATGGTAGTATATATTTGTTAACGGTGCTGAACACCACAATGGTGAAGTAAAGTTTAAATTGCCGAAAGATATGTTATTGATTATGATGGTGGTACATTACTGTTCATTGTGGTGAGTATTAATGATGATGGTGAAGTAAGACTTATATTGCCAAAAGATATATTAATGATGAAGATGGAGATACATTTTGTTGATTGTGCTGAACATGATAATGTTGAAGTAAACTTTTACTTGATTATTGTGACGGTGCTGAACATGACGACGGGGAAGTAACGTTTCAATTGACGACAGTGATGTTAATTATTATAATGGTGGTACGTTTCTGTTGACGGTGCTGAACATGATGATGGTGAAGAAACGTTTCAATTGACAACAGTGATGTTAATTATTATAATAATGGTACGTTTCTGTAGACGGTGCTGAACATGATGATGGTGTAGAAACGGTTCAACTGACAACAGTGATGTTAATTATTATAATGGTGGTACGTTTCTGCTGACGGTGCTGAACATGATGATGGTGAAGAAACGTTTCAATTGACAACAGTGATGTTAATTATTATAATGGTGGTACATGTCTGTTGACGGTGCTGAACATGATGATGGTGAAGAAACGTTTCAATTGACGACAGTGATGTTAATTATTATAATGATGGTACGTTTCTGTTGACAGTGCTGAACATGATGATGGTGAAGAAACGTTTCAATTGACAACAGTGATGTTAATTATTATAATGGTGGTACGTTTCTGTTGAAGGTGCTTACATGACGATGGCTTAAATGAGAGGCAATAAATCAGAGCAGGTTCCACTGAAATAATTTTTTGGGGGTTAGAACCTTCTAGCAATTGAAGGGGTTCAAAGTTGATAACTATTTTTTTTTACGTGTCCAACGTACATTCTTTCGGCAAGTCTCGCCAGCTCCGTACGGCAAAGTTCGCCATCGGACATGGCTCAAATGAAAGGTATCTACGGGCCCTCCGTAAACATAAAAGACAGGAAGAACAAACAAATTCATTTTAGTCACGCGTGTATTTATATATTAACAGACTGTCTGCATAATATTAGGAAGATTAAGAGATCAGGGGGTCTCACTATTACCCTGTGCCCTTTGTCCTGAAATTTTGACAATTTTTAGCTGAAAAGTGACAATCTAAGCCCTCCGTAGATATCGAAGATGACATTATTCTTGGAAATCCTTTTGATACAATCTTTATATATACAGAGTCTATGATTCCGTCGCAATTTTATGGACATTGAATGAACAGGTGGGTCACAGCTCCGTACGGCAAAGTTCGACACCGGACATGGCTCAAATGAAAGGTAATACTTTGAGGAAGGCCCCACTGAAATGATTTTTTGGGAGTTAGGCCCATTCGGGAATTGTTGGGGTTCAAAGTTGCTGTTAAGAAAAAAATACGTATACATCCTACATTCTTTCGGTAAGACTCGCCAGCTCCGTACGGCAAAGTTCGCCACCGGACATAGCTCAAATGAAAGGTAATAACTTGGGAAAGCCCCACTGAAATGATTTTTTGGGAGTTAGGCCCATTCGGGAATTGTTGGGGTTCAAAGTTGCTGTTAAGAAACAAAATTACGTATACACACTACATTTTTCGGCAAGACTCGCCAGCTCCGTACGGCAAAGTTCGCCACTGGACATGGCTCAAATGAAAGGTAATAACTTGGGAAAGGCCCCACTGAAATGATTTTTTGGGAGTTTGGCCCATTCGGGAATTGTTGGGGTTCAAAGTTGCTGTTAAAATAAAAAATACGTATACACCCTACATTCTTTCGGTAAGCCTCGCCAGCTCCGTACAGCAAAGTTCGCCACCGGACATGGCTCAAATGAAAGGTATCTACGGGCCCTCCGTAAACATAAAAGACAGGAAGAACAAACAAATTCATCTTAGTCACGCGTGTATTTATATATTAACAGACTGTCTGCATAATATTAGGAAGATTAAGAGATCAGGGGGTCTCACTATTACCCTGTGCCCTTTGTCCTGAAATTTTGACAATTTTTAGCTGAAAAGTGACAATCTAAGCCCTCCGTAGATATCGAAGATGACATTATTCTTGGAAATCCTTTTGATACAATCTTTATATATACAGAGTCTATGATTCCGTCGCAATTTTATGGACATTGAATGAACAGGGGGTCACAACGTCATTTGGGTGGATTCCGGTAGGTTTTCATCATACATTTTTTTGGGGAAGGGAGGGCTTTCCATAAATATTTATATTTATATTTCTAAATGTTTCTAGCGCTATGGGTTTTTTTTTTTTTTTAATTGTTTTAAGAAATATTATATATAAAATACATCTTTAATGTTGTTTTATTGATAAAAACTATATATTACATAAAGACAATTATGCAACTTACATAAGGGTTTATATTCGAGGACAACGAGAATTTACGACAGCTTGAAGAGGTCATAAACGATTTCCTACGTATCTTTTCACTCCTCTTAACTATGAAAATCATGCTTTTAATATTATCAAATATTTTATTTTTTATGATTTTCAACTAAATTTGAATATTGAACCGACTGCTAGCAGCCTGTTGGATATTGAATATCGAATATCGAATAACTAACCGGCCGCTAACTTCACATACATATACTGCCTTCTCCTCTTTTAGGTGTATACCTGATTCCGGTGTAATGTTAAATTGCGGGTTTTCGTTGAACTTAAAGCGCGTGCAAGGGTCGGAGGTTACAGGTTACAGACAACTAGCTGGTTCATCGCTGTATGTCAACAAATGTAAATACGCCAAACAGTCTTCACTACAGGTAAAAATATATTTATTAGCTCATGATAGTGTATTTTCCACCATTCCAAAATCATTGATATGCCATAAAATTTCAAACCATCTAAAAATATTGACTAATCATCCAAAATCGATCTATTGATATTGATTTATCTTCTGCCATTTAAGGCGTCCCAAACAACAGTCACGTGATGATAAAGCCTCCTTATGACTCTGAAAAATCTATGGAAAGCCTAATTAACAAAAATGAACACTTTTACAGTTTATTTTAGAAAAAGTGACTAATCTTTTTTTTTATATTTTTGAAAACTATTTATGTTGATTGAATTGAATAAGAATGAATAAAAATGAATATGAAGAACAGATTAATGTGATTAAAGGACAAAATGCTTGCACAATGATTATAAAAAATTGCGCTTTAATAAATAAAATAATTGCAGCTTTATATTAGAGAAAAAAAATTGATTATATTTTTTTCAGAGCAGATTTTAGATTTTACTGATAATTTTTAAATGTTTATGAGTGTTCATTTTTTTTTTTTACAGATATCTTAACAATGAAGAAAAAGCAATACGACCCAAATGCTTTGAAATATGCCTATGATGCTGTCCAAAATGGAATGTCTATTTACAAAGCTGCAAAAAACTATGGAATTCCAGAAAGCACTCTTAGAGATAGGACACTTGGTTTGGTTTCTGTGTATGGGAGATGCTCCAATTATCTGTTTGATGAGGGTACAGAAAAAACAATGGTGGACCACATCGCACATATGGCCAGTATTGGTTATGGTTATTCCAGAATAGATGTAATTTATCTAGCAACTGATTTAGCCGTGTTTATGGGCAAAAGAAAACCCCAGGAGGATATATTAAGTAATAAATGGTATTACTCATTTATGAAAAGATGGCCAAATTTAACTATCAGTAAACCGCAGAAATTGTCCATGCAGAGAGCTAGATGTGCATCAAAGGAGACACTATCCAATTATTACAAAGAGCTGGGCACTATTATGACCAAAAACAATCTGCATGAACAGCCACACACAATATTCAATATGGTTGAGAGTGCTCTGCAAACTGAACATAGCCCAGGGAAAATAGTTCACGACATTGTTGTTAAGCCCCAGTCTGTCACATCTCCAAGGTCTTCAAATGTAACTATAATTGGTGCTGGCAATGCAATTGGTAATGCTGTGCCACCCTATTACATATTTCTTGGTGTTAAATTTGACAGGGCTCTTAATCTTGACGGGATTCCGCCTGGTTCTGATGGCCAATGCTCTAAGTCTGGATGGTCAAACAGTGACATATTCAAAACTTACCTTGAAAAGCACTTCCTCAAGTATGTATCTCATGATATCTCTGGCACACCTCAACTTATATTGTTTTATGGTCACCGCTCCCATGTGAGCTTAACTTTACAAGATTAGGGTGAATTGAAGAATATCATCCTTTTCATACTTCCACCACACTGTAGCCACATTTTACAACCACTAGATATAGGGTGTTTTGGACCATTAAAGGCTTGTTACAACAGGGAGGCACAGTTGTTCATGCGTAAAAACCCTGGATGTAAAATTACAAGATATAATATTGGACAGATGTCATGTTCACCCTACCAGAAAGGTCTATCAGCACAGAACCTGACATCATCTTTCAGAAGAAGCTGTTGACACTAGTGAACTTGCTCCGGCTACAATTTACCCCACAGCTACATCAGATGAAGCATCTGAATCTGCTATGAATAATACCCATATTTCCCAAGATGATGGAAACACTTCCTCTCAGCAATTTAGCAAAGCTGCCACTCTGACAATACAGCAATTCGAAGTTTCATCATCAGCTCAAAAGGAACATGAAATCTCATCGGATCATGATGAATCAAATAGTCAACCTTTGCTTAGCCTAGTTCCTCCTGAAAACAGGTACTCTGATGACATCCAAATATATACTGCAGAACCTATAATTGAATTGAACACATCAAACAACTCTTCAAACATAAACGCATGTACAGTAAATAGTTCTCCATCCGGATTCCTGCTAAAAGGTCTGAAAAGAAAAGGAAGCACTTTACAATCACAGGAAATTTAGGAAAAAAGAAAAACATGGATCATCTGAATCAGTCAAAAAAGAAAGGAACATTTAAATCACCCTATAAAAAATCAGAGCCTAAGGCAGTTGAAAATGTAACTAAACACCAAAACAAAGCAGGAAAAGATACATGTACTAAAAAGTTCAACTGGGATGGAAAAAGCTAAAAAAAAAAGATGAAATTATCACAGGATGATGTTAATGCAGGTCTTGGTACATCTGGTTTAAACAAGGATAAAAGAGGACCAATATGTCTTGATAATTCATTAAGTGACAGTGATCTAACCGGTGATGACGATGATGAAACTTGCTGTGTTTGTAACAAGAAATCTCCCTGAGAGATTAGACAACTAGCAGGAATTGTGTTTGTCAAATGGGCATAGTGTAACAATGACAACTGCCGTCACTGGACACATCTCCAATTCTGTAGTGCTGTTAGAGTTTTGCGGAGAGGGGATACTTTCTTTTGTCCACACTGTAAAGAACAGTAAACTGTCCAGTACACAGAACATTATTCCAAAATTTGTTATTCTGATTCAAATACACAAACAATAGATTTAGAACTGTTTTAAATATCAATGTATTTTTTTTATTTATTCAGTTAAAGTAATTTTTCAAAAGTGAAAATTTGTGAAATATTTTTTCCACTATTGACATCAAAATAAAATTATTTAAAATGATTTCCACAAAAGTAGTAAAATTTTTTTTGGATAAAATAAAACAATTTTATTACATCTTTAAAAATATCTGGCATATTTGACTTTTTCAACACTTTTCATATTGTCAAATATAAATTGTGAATTTGTCCTAAATAAAATAATGTTTTGCTGATCTGTACTTCTTTACTAGAATATTAGTGTTATTTGATGCACAAAATAAGGTGCATTAGTGTTCCTAGTTGTCCTGTCACGGAATAGAAGTTCCTTCATAATATAAGTTCCAAGTGGAAGAACTATTCTGTAATATTATTTCCATTGGAACAAATATTACAGTATTTGTTCCTTACGGAATAAAGGTTATAGAATATTTGTTCCAACAGGAACAGATATTATGACATTGTTTATAACAAAGTTTCCAGGGGAACTTCTGTTAGGCGGAACAAATATACGTTGACACTCCTCCATATTATATTTTACCTTTGCACCGGAAAGAGGTTAATAAGAAAAACAATGGCGGATGGGGATCACCGATTTTGAATCATTTATTAAACTGATAAATCTAGACAAATGGGTAATATATTATGCATCATTGAAGAGCTAAATATCTTAATTTTATTTATCTCAATCATATTTGTTCCATGTAGTTCGACCGGCACTTTGGTATAATGATTATCATTTTGACCACCGGAATGGGGTTAACCCTGTATATTTAAAACTTAATGAAATGGTTTGAGAATCAGTATAAGCCGTGAAATTGTCGAATGCCGCTGTTAAATTATATTTAACTAAGATTTTGCGATTTTTGAAACGTTTGAGTCTCATACAGTTTTTTGGTTTTTAGACATATGATCAAAATTGGCTGCTGGAAAAAAGTGGCTGCTAACTTGATTGGCTGCTAAAAGTGGCTGCCAGCTTGAGTCTGGTAGTTTTCTATACAGGTTTTCATTGTACTCATTCGCCACTAAAGTGTTAACGGACAGAATATGGTATACCAAAATACGTCCCATCTAAGACGGGCGTATAAAAACTATTCCACTGAATTTGTGGATTCACTATTTCTGAATATTTTTAGTACTATAGAACTTGAAAATGATATGTAGAAGTAAATATTTAATTCTGAAATGTTAAATGTATTTGGTCTATCATAAATTACGATTTGGGTACTATTACTGACACTGACTGATCATTACTCTTTCATGGGTATTGAAAACAAACTGGCAAGATACTTTTAAATGAAACAAAGCAAAAAATACAATGCATTTAAAAAAAAAAAAAAAATTTAAATTGTCACTTTCATTCAAAGCGTCATTTAAGCGTGTAAAAATAAACATGTGTAGTTAACCGTTTATTGTCAAGGTTACAGGCAGTATCTTTTGTGTTCCTTTTTGTTTAATTTTCACTAGCTGTTTGCGGTGCTCAATCCAAGTTTTTTTTGACAAAACGTATTTCGACGCGTACATACTATTAGAATCTATGAAATCTGCGAACGTTATAATTTGCCGCTGTTTGCCAAGAAAAAAGTAAGGAAGATTATAACCGTCCTGTCGGATTGAACGATTTTGAAATTTCTTGTAATATTAAACATTACTTAGTCTAAGACAACATATCTAAACTTTCGCGAGTTGAAATGTCTATACCGACGCTAGCTGCGGAACCGTAGCTCATAGGTTCTTTTGATATTTTTGACAATTGTCAAAAAATATCATAATGACCTATGAGCTACGGTTCCACATCTATACCGACGCCTGATACCATATGAGCAAAGTGTTACAAGTATAAAAATATAAAAATGAGAGATAGAAAAAAGAAGAAGAAGGAAACAACTTAATTGTAGATCCTGCCCTGGGTCTGCTAGGGAACTATGTAGAACTTACGTTCAGTTTAGTTACATTTCATGCTGCAGAACTAGAACATGGTAGTAACTTTTGATACTGGAAATAAACTTGCCACACCTTTATCTACTTGAATATCAAATTTCATCAACAACAGAGCATTTTAAGATTCTGGAGGCCATTTTGAATCCAAAATGGACACCAACAATTTCAATGTCCAAAATAGACTCGCCAAATTTGAGAGTTGGTGTTGTCTTTGTGCCATTGACCCATAAATGTTCTTCTTCATATTGCATGTATATTCTAAATTTCATCAAAAGTGGAGAATTTTAAGATTTCTGCCGCCATATTGAATCCAAAATGGCCATCCTATTTCAGATAAATTGCTTCGCCGAGCGCAGCTGGATACGACCGCAGAGGTCCAACCCTGAACAGTTGGGGCAAAAATGGACACAATATTCGCGCTTGATACAGGTCTGAATTTGGATTGTAATTAAATATTTGACACATAATAGGTTTCTGACACAGAATAACTGTAGTCAAAGAACTAAGAATTGGTTATATGATTTGAATTTATATTCAATTTTTTGCTTTTGTGCAATACACTATGCTGTTGCGAATTGACCCCCTCCCCCCAAAAAAAATAAAAAAATTGACCCCCTTTTTTATTGCTTTGTGCAATACACTATGCTGTTGCGAATTGACCCCCCCCCCCTCCCAAAAAAAAAAAATATTTGAAGAAATTTTCTTTAACTTTTAATTTCTGAAATCTGAATTGAGAAAAATTGTCCCCCAATTTTTTCACCTCCCCTTTTTCCCCAAAAAAAATCTTTCCCTCAAAATATGGTCATAATCTCAATTCAAATTTTCAAATGGAGTTTGCAACCATAATTACCCATTTAAATACACCATAAAAGTCTTAAAATAGAAAATGACATACATAATCATGGCTAAAATTAATATTCCTTAATCAGCATTTTTAAATAGTAACTTCTAAAAATAAATTGACAGCTAATCACCTCAAGACAATACAACATTTCTTTATACATAATTTAAAAGCAGTGTAAGGGAGGTAATCCAAACATAACATTGTACTTTTTTTTAATTGTCCATTAACAAAGGAAACCCTTGTTTTCCCCCCTTTTTTGCCCCTAATTCCTAAACGGTTTGAGCCATAACCCCCCAAAGCCAATCCTAACCATCCCTTTGTGGTATGGAAACTTGTGGTATAATTTCAGAGAGATCCATACACCGTTCCACAAGTTTTTTTCTGGAAACTATAAAAATGCTTATTTGGGCCCCTGTTTGGCCCTAATTCCTAAGCTGTTAGGACTATAACCCACAAAATCAATCCCAACCTTCCTTTTGTGGTTATAAACCTTGTGTTTAAATTTCATAGATTTCTATTTACATTTACTAAAGTTATTGTCCGGAAACCAAATGTCTTCGGACGACGCTGACGACGATGACGACGACGTGATACCAATATAATTATGACCGCAAAAAAATTTGCGGTCGTATGAAAAATGGTAGCAATATAGTTCGCATATTGTCATGCTATCCAGGGTTGGCAATAACCCAGGTTTTATTAATATTTTCCAGCCCTGTGGGAAATACTGCGAAAACCCGGGTTTTACTGGGTAATAGTTGGTAATACTGGGTAATATGGCAAAACTTGCCAGATCCCTTTTAAAATACATTATATAGTGTAAAATTCAAGATGTAAGAGGTTGAACATGTTGTTATGCTAAGACTAATAAGTTCTTACACGAGTGAGGATCAAAGATCCAGCTATCTCTCACGAGTTTGAGAAATTCAAGTCTTTTTCACGAGTGAAGCGCAGCGAAACGAGTGAAAAGACCAATAATTTCTCACACGAGTGAAAGATAGCTGGATCTTCTATCTTTAACGAAGGTGAGTACCTGTTTCTCTTAGAAAAATACATCTTCCTTCTATACTTCCTTAGAGATCATTGATGTATAAAATGTATCCATGCTACACCATTTCTGGTATATAAGAAATGGACCTTTATTAGCTTAACAGAAAATTGAAACAGAGTCATTCATGCATAAAATGTAGGTCAAAGTGAACTTATTATTAGTGAGCCCTGTAGTGCTTCCCAATACCTATCCACCTGACCAATTATCAATGCTACACCCTGTCTGGTATCTGACAATCTGATAATTGGACCTTAAATGGAAGTCATTCATGCATAAAAAGTAGGTCAAAGTGAACTAATTCATAGTGAAACCTGTATACAGACCTTTGGCCTATTATAAAAAAAAAACAATTGTGTAAACTTTGGAGTATATTGAACAGGGCATTATCAAGTAAAGGTGTGCCACTGTGCCATGGTATACATGTATATTGCCCCCTTTTAAATAAAGTCCCATAAGGCATAACACTGAAAAATATTTTTTTCTCCAAAAAGTACCTGTGAACCATTATGTGGGGGAGGACAGGGGTACGGGATGAAGGGACGGGGAGCAGGGAACGGGGGAGAAGGGGGCGGGGAGCTGGTGGGGAAGCAGGGGCCAGGGGGTAGGGAAGCTGGGGTCAGGTGGAGGGAAGCGGGGATAAAGGGGACGGGTAAAGGGGCAGGGAGCGGGGGTTAAGTACCCCCTGTCCTACCCCCATAATAGCAAACATTTGTGTAAAGTTTGAACGAACTTAATGATATAGTTAATTGATAATACACTCGAATTGGTGAGTTTAAGTTTATAACATCGATAGTAAAATTGTTCAATCGGTGATAATTTTTCTATACAAAAAAGACTTTATTGAGGTTGAAACTTCGATAAAAATGGATGCAATGTGCTGTCAGAATGAACTTGGACTGAAGAGTCATGAAACATTTGCCACTGGACATTAGACAAACAAATAACTACCGGTCATGTACTGTTTAAATAAGCGATGATATTTGTAATTGCATATTCATAAAACAACAAACTTTTTTCTGTATATAGTTATTTTCATTCGTGTTCTTTGTTGCATCTTTAAAAACACAACTTTTCGGTTGTCTTTTGAACAACACAAGCAAACATGCGACATGAAAATGACTCTAGCAACCCACACCACTTCTCTTGACAGTGTAACAGGAAAGTTTTCTTTATAGCTATTTACCAGCACATTTTTTTATGTTGTAAACTCAAACAGATTCCTTACGGAGAACGCACCAAACTTAATAAAGTTCTATTTGTTTTACCAGCTTTCCCACTGTCTTAAGAGTTCAATGTATCAACTTTTAATAATTCACTCTTCAATTAAGTACAAACATTGTTGCATAAAGACAAACTAAACTTATGTTCTTCTCAAAATAATTATGTACACTGAACCAAGCATCACACATACAATCGTTTAAGCAGTAAAGCCTTATTGGAGCCTTAACGTTCTTAATTCTCTGCCATGGGAGAGATACAAAGCTACGTATTTTCATGTTAGTCATTCGACAAAACTTCACAAAGTATACTAGTATTAAGTTTGACAATTAAAATGTTCGCTACTCTGAATCTTTATCGTTCTATATGTTGTTTGGGTAAATACATGTATATCCCATTATTTTCACTAATACATATCTACCAACCCACCTTGATAAATTGCATTACCTGTTCTTTGTCACTCGATGGACAAGGTCAAGTGAGTCTTAAATATATACTAGTATTTAAAATGCAAGTGGGAATAGAAATATGGTCACTTTGGTCTGCTTCCGACTGGCAGTAAACCCTTGCCTAAGTTGGACGTCCGTTTGGTTGTGCGGGATGTATAATTTTCAACAAATGTCAGAGTGGTCACGTTATATCCGATGCATCGTGTAGAGAGAGTGCCACGCTCTCTGCAGGTTAAGAACCATTGCAACAACTCTTTCAGGGACCGTAGGTGGCCTTTTGTCTAAGTCTGTAGCAAGGCAAATTCCTGTCCCTATTCAAATTATTTCATTGTCCATTGGCAGTCCAAGTTTCATTGACCTTTTTTCATCCCGGATGGCATCTATTACAGGACCTACCTATTGTATTAATTGTTAAATTATCCTGAACATGCATGTAATATTTGCCACTGGGCATTAAGCAAAATTATAATATTGTAAGTATTGTATAAGTACTTTATGAATATGTTATTATTATTTTGAGGACTCTCAGGGGCATTAGTTTTAACTAATGGGATTATCCTCTTGAAATAAAGATTATTTATATAAAATGTTGTTCAATAATTCTGTGTCGGACTATTGGGGTGTCGGACTATCGGGGTGTCGAACCAATGGGGCGTCGGACTATTGGGGTGTAGGACCAATGGAGTGTCGGACTAATGGGGCGTCGGAATAACGGGGCTGCCCCCTCAAATCATGGTGTGGCATGAAAAATCCCCATTTTTAAAGTCGCATTTCTTTTTTCCATTACACATTAATTCATGGATTTTTTTCCAAAAGGTATACAGACCTTTTGATTATTATAAGACCCAATTGTGTAACATTGGAAGTATATTAAATAAGGCATTCTCAAGTAACGGCGTTGCATGTAAAATCTTGCCCCCGCCCCCTTTTAAAATAACTTCAGTATAACCGTGACCAATGATATTTAAACTTTAAAAAAATATGTCTTTGGTCCAAAAAACATCGCGTAACTCGTATAAAACCGAGCGTAACTTGAATAAAAACAACGCAAAAGTGTACAACGATCAACGTAACACATATCGGTAGTCTTGGTAACCCCAAAACACGATACAAAGAGCCTCAAACAGGTTTTTTGATCGACGCTGACTTATCATTGTTATTCGCTGGAAAAGCCATTTTTGACATTCAATCACGTGACATGGACGGTCACATGATCAGGAACAGCTAGCAAAAAGTACGACGAACCGAACCCGACTCGCATTGCGCGCCGTAGAATATGGAGAGAGTCCAAAATCGCTCCAAAACCCCGATAATGATAATTACGACTTGGTCATGGAAAACCATCACTTTCATTGGTCATGGTACTATGTTATCCCTGACTGTAGACAGGCAGACGATTAAGTTCCGGGTGCTCTCTATCGCGTCCGCTTCGCTTGGTACAGATAAAATATGTCCAACAAAATTCCGATATAATGTAGGTCCAACGTTCAGCAAGTATAGCAAGTATTAAAGCAAAACTCTAAACTGATAGATGACCTTTAAAATGTATAGGGGTCAAAGGTTTCTTTTTGCTGTCTAAAAAGTTTTAGCAGAGACATATACTGAGAAACATTTTTTTATTGAACTGTTGTCTATATAATGACTTAAGATTTGACCTTTACTCAGAATGTTCACAGCATATTGATAGTTTCGAAAATTTGAATGGTGTTTTAAAATTTATACAATTCATGAACTGCTCCGAGATTCAGCCATTTTTATGTAAAAGTATTTATAAGTTTTTTATGCGACGTAAATTGTTTACATAGACTTTAAACAGTGAGTAAATTATTTTAATTAATTCTGTTTATTTATATTATGCATATTAGTTTTTCGTGCTATCTTAACGTAAATATTTTCACATATGTTTGAAGTTTTAAATAAATGTAAAGTAAATATTTTTTACGAAATATTTTTATTTTATTTTTTCTTTCGTTTTATTCATGTTGAAAATTCTCTGTAATCATAGTTATTAGTTTTAAAAATAGAATTTCAAAGTATCGTTGGATTTTTAAGAACATAAATTGAGAATGGAAATAGGGAATATGTCAAAGAGACAACAACCCGAACAAAGAGCAGAAAACAGATGAAGGCCACCAATGGGTCTTCAACACAGCGAGAAAATCCCGCAACCGGAGGCGGGCTTCAGCTAGCCCCTAGATAAAAATGTGTACTAGTTCAGTGAAAATGGACGTCATACTAAACTCCAAAACATATAAATGAACTAAAATTAAAAAACATACAAGACTAACAACGGCCAGAGGCTACTGACTTGGGACAGGCGCAAAAATGCGGCGGGGTTAAGCATGTTTTGTGAGATCTCAACCCTCCCCCTATACCTCTAGCCAATGTAGAATAAACAAACACACAGTCCGAGTCCGATGTCAGAATAGGTAACAAAAGAAACTATTAAGCAAAATGACAATGATACATAAATTAACTAAGGACTACTAGCAGTTACTGACATGCCAGCTCCAGACTTCAATTAAACTGACTGAAAGATTATGTGTTCATCATATGAAAATCCAGCACAATCCCTCCCGTTAGGGGTTTAGTATCATATCATCATAAAATATATGAGAAGAACATAACCCGTATCATGCCAACAAGTGGTTTTAGAACAAATGTGTTTATTTCCGATGCAAAGACCCTATGAGTGAATCAATATTAATACCAAAATATGCCATCTTCAATAACCTGACAACAGTATCGTAACTATATCCCTTCTGAATAAGTCTGTTTAAAGGATTGGTTAGCTTATGATGTGAATGCCGACATTTTTGTGCTTTGTAAAGAATATTACCATAAAAGATTGGATGTGAAATACCTGAACGTATAAGATGTCTGCATGTTGATTTCTATTTACGAATGATGTCCTTTGTACCGATGATAATATTTAGTAAATGTTTTGACTAGTTTGTGATATCGAAAACCCTGGTGTAATAATTTTTCAGTAATACAGAGATTTCTATCGTTAAAATCAAATACGTTGTTACATACACGAGCGAATCGAACAAGTTGAGATATAAAAACACCACAAGATGGTGACAAGGGAATGCCACCATCTAAAAATGGATAATTATTGTATGTTTCATAACGAGTGTGAATGGGATATCGCTTGATATCAACTCAAGTTATTTCATTTCAATATAATAATAAACGAGCCTTCGGCGAGTTTATTATTACTATTTAAATTAAATAACGAGAGTTGATATCAAGCGATATCCAATTATCACAAGTTGTTAAACCTATTTCTCTTATGGTCAACACTCTCAATGTGTAAAATCAAAAATTCCGCAAAATTTTGATCTAGTCTATGGCACATTCCAGTATGACGTCATATGTCCTTTTTTCCGGTGTCAAACTTTAACATCAGACATTTTAAGACTTTTTGTACGCTTCAGAATGTAATAAAATTTGACAAAAAGAAGATTTCCAGTTGAAATGTGTGAGTGTTTTGTATATTATTGAAGAAATCACAATGTCCGTTGCCATGGACGAAATGTACATCGTCTTAACCTTTGAAAGTCATCATTGACCTAACGAATAACCAATGAAAATGCCGTAATATCGTCGTTTGATCTGGATAAGCAACTTCAAATTGAAGCATTTTTCGTATCACACTTCGTGCAGTGTACATGTGATACGAGAAATATCTATGAGGGGGGGGCAAGGGGTTTAACTGTTATGCTGTTTTGGGGTAATTTAATTCTTTGTTATCTGTTATTCTGAAAATGTATTTGCTGTTAGCTGTTATTGTCTTATTCCTTGTTAGCTGTTATAGGACTATTATTTTTTTTGTTATCTGTTATTGTGAGTATGTATTTCCTGTTAACTGTTATTGAAAATTGGAATGTTAGAAATTTTTGACAGCCAATCTTCAGTAGAAATTGAAGATTGTGACTTGGATGGAGAGTTGTCTCATTGGCACTCATACCACATCTTCTTATAACTATTGGGGTCTTTCCACTGATAATATGGTGGTCCTGTATTTGCAGAAGGATTTCAGTAACATACATCACATCAATGAATTCTAGTCAAATCGGCACCTGGTCAAATCAGCACCTAGTCAATTTGGCACCTGGTTAAATCGGCACCCGATGAAGTAATTTCGGCACCCATGTTACATATGTTTAATATATTTTTCAGTATTTTGAACAAAAAGATTAAAATAAAGAAGGGGTTATCCAAATATTGACTTATTTACATTTTTGGGGGTTTCTGTATGTAGTTTTTCGTTCAATTTAATGTGTATTTAAGGTATTGGATTTTTTTATGCATGCATTTTGAATGACTGTTGGTTTAATGCTGTTTAAAGTTTCCTGAAAAACCACCTTAATTGCTAACAATTTTCCATGCGAGTTTGACGGCCTGGGACATTTGCGCTTTTACATAGGACGTTTGCACTTTTTTAAATGGACATTTGCGCTTCAATTTATAGGACATTTGCGCTTTTTATAAAAGGACATTTGCGCTTTACAATATTTAAAATATAGAGTTAGAGCTGATGAAGTTTTCTATAATTTTGATATAATTTGTCCCAAAAGTAGGACAACAGACTGTAAAAATATTATTGAGAAAGCGCAGGAGGGATTTTTTTCATTTTCATTTATTGTCTAAAAGAAATGCACTACGAAATAACTGTGTTCTCGGACCTTATGTTGTACTGTTACACCACTGTCCCATGTTAGGGGAGGGTTGGGCGCCAACTAACATGTTTCACCCTCCACATTCTGTATGTGCCTGTCCCAAGTCAGGAGCCTGTAGTTCAGTGGTTGTCGTTTGTGGCTGTGTTACTAATGTTTTTGTTCGTTGTATTGTAGTTAAATTGGGCCGTTAGTTTTCTCGTTTGATTCTTGTTTTACATCTGTCATTTCAGGGCCTTGTATAGCTTACTATGCGGTATGGGTTTGCTCATTGTTGAAGGCCGCATGATAAGCTATATTTGTAAATTTCTTTATCATTTGTTCTCTTTTGAGAGTTGTCTCATTGGCAATCATACCACTTCTCCTTTTATACTTATTTACAAAATACAAAATAGTTATGTATCATTTTTGAGCATGTGAGTGAATAGTGGCTTTGGGAATTACACAACACCTTTTGCTTTTAGCATTTACATTTAGAAGTGCTACTCCCCTCTTTACATTTACATGAAAGAGAACCTGACCACCAGTTTTCTTAAAGCTTTTAACTGCTTCACATACATGACATAGCGAAAGTTGAAGTTCAGAAACTGTTGCTGCAAACAGAGATGTGTTATTTTAATGTTGTATTGTTTATTTTGAAGATTGTTTGCTTTGTATATATGTTGTGTTTGTCACAGATCATGTTTTGATTTATATGGCAATAAAGTATTTGATTTGATTTAGCAACTTCAATTTAATTTCTCGACAATTATCCTTTTAAAAATCCTACAGCTGTTCCAATATGGTACCCAAATTCTCCATATTAAATAATTTCACAGAAGATACATGATTTATGTTTCACTTGGTGTCATCAAATTGTCACTCAGGCCAATTTCTATTATATTATCAGAATAGACACTTGAGCCAATTTCTATTATATTATCAGAATTATTTGTACATGTAACTGGCATGCATGTATCAACTACATTTCCTGTCTTCATCTGGGTATTTTTGTATTTTATAACTAAGGTTTATTATGTGGTCATTGAATAAAAGTTCTATAGTGTTTTTATAACAAAATCCATACTATAAATTGCTTTTCTGAAAAGAAGTTCTAAAATCAAATTAATAAAAGGTGTCACTGGCTTCATTTTCTTGAAAATTAGAAAACAATACCAAACCACAAAATTTAATGCCCTTGATTTAAAAATATTCCTTTAACAAAACAGAAACTTGTAATTTTCCTAGTAAAATTCAACATCATCCATACTATAAATTATTGTACAAGTTTTAAGTGAATTTAAGTCGAAATTTGTACTAATTGTACATTGTATATTTTTGGTGCAAATCATAATTTGTACAAAATTATAACTTGTACACAACATATATCAAAGGTGTTTATGTTAAGGTCGTATGGACATAGGCCTGTACTCATCAGGTATCCACATGCCCTTTTTCTTGATTATTAAGAATTGTTCGAATGTGAATTTGAATTTTACGTATAAATGGGGATAATATTTCTTGTATCCCCATGCGTACATATTAAATACATATCAATTATTTATTTAACAAAAGGAAAACATATGGCAAGGATTCCTGATGATGATCATAATTAAAATGTATATACAGGTCTCTGTTAGGACCTTACTAGGTCCATACAACCAGTTATATATAATAAGATATACTGGATTGGTCCTGGACCGTACTGATTTTAAAATTTCATTTACTGTTATCTGTTATTGTCCCTTTTCAATTCCTTGTTATCTGTTTTAAGCCAAATCAATTTACTGATTTGCTGTTATTGGAATTCCCCTTGCCCCCCTCAATCTATTCACGCAAGAAATAGATAACAGGCCACAACCATAAGAGAATTAACAATAGGAAATGAAAAATCATCTCTTTTATCATAAATTTTGGTATTAAGCTTCCCTTTAAATAAATAGATATCAAGATCCCGGAACGGGCAGTGTTCATTGTTAGTATCAGCTAACATGTATATATCTGTACAATGTGTCTCATAAGCCAAATTGATATTGTTTGGTATTGATTGTTCAAAGTATGATTTAATTGTTATTGTATAAAATGTTTGTCAATCAATATGTGACACAATAATAAAATAGATTATTATTATTTTTTTTTTTTATAATATCGAACCTACTCCTTGTTGGTGTACAAGATGTGCAGTTGACCGATGTTCAAATCTGGTAAATCGATTAGGAAGAGACAAATCAAGGCAACAAACACAGAAGCTGAGGGAATTGCATGAACTCAAAAAGGAGCGAGACCGGGTGCGTCGACACTGTTAGCGTCTCCTGATATGCATGCATCACCTGCCATGCGAATTCACACTCGGTAAAAATGTCACTATTGGGAACAGGACCCAATCGGTAAAATTGAAGATCAGACGACGATGCTGGTATATAAATATCTAAGACCGCGAAAACATGTCGCTAGTGACTTGAAACACCGACACATCGCATCGCATCTCATCGCATCGCATTGTCAACCAATTTGTGATGATGACCGTAAAACTACCGGTCGTAAAACTTCTGTACGTAGTAGTGTCGATTTAAGCCCATTCGCACACTAACATTGAGTTTGTTCGTCAGTGTCACCAATATTCTTTCATGTAAATCAGTAAAACAAAAGTAGTAATGTTGAGGAAGTAAATATAACAAATTTATTATAAAAAATCATGAAGATTCAAACATTTCACTCATCGAAGAGGTATAACTGCAAAACTGTGACGTAACTGTTGCTGTTTCTTCTGGAAAAAACCATATACAAATATAAGGACAATATTTAAAAGAAATAAACATGATACACAGGGAAAATACAATTAATTGCTGCATTGTTAATGTCAGATTCGATTTTAGAGAGATAAAGTTTGATATGAACAATTTATTAAATTGAGTCACTAAGTGGGCGTCATCACAAGAACATTTTAATAGACGGCAAACTTTCTCTTATTTCATGCTTAACTTATTTTTTTCATCCTTTGATATGTATAAAAGTGGCGAAAGATACCAAAGGGACATCCAAACTCATAAGTCGAAAATAAACAGACAACGCCATGAGAAAAAAATAAAAAGACCAAAAGACAAACAACAGTATACAAAACACAACATAGAAAAACTAAAGACTGAGCAGCAGAACACCGTAAAAAAACCGTGGGTGATCTCAGGTGACCCGGAAGGGTAAGCAGATCCTGCTCCACATGTGGCAACCGCCGTGTTGCTCATGTTAGTACATGTACAATGGATAAGTCTGATGAGGTATGTTTTAAAGTTGTTTTACCTGAGGTCGTTGTTGTATTTGAAGGTGATGTACTTGGGTCAGTATCGATGGCTGGAATTATAACTGCTGACCAGTTCTCATCTAGGTATGCCACCATACTGATATCCTGTCCCAAACTAAAGGACTTGTCATATTGTTTTACTTTGTCTACTAGCTTTTCTATCAGCTTGTCTCGGCGATACAGCTGAAGTTCTAATTGTAAGACTTTCGTCTTCTGGTGCTCGAGCTCGCGTTTGTTCCAGTCAGTAACATTATTTGCTTTAGGAAAGGTTCCATTGTTTAGCATCGTTGGTTCTTGTGGTGTTGCAGTAATAGACAATTTTCCACTAGGTTCTTTACCTAAAATGACGAAAATTTAGTTACAGGCTACTTCAAGATTCGTTATTAGACCTAAATCTCTTAAACTCATAATCAATTTTCAAACGACGTTTAAAACTGTAAAAGTCATCAACCCTTTATACACCCGTGATGGTTTGAAAAATAGGTAATACTTACATTGTAACGGGGTCAGACCTATAATCCGACAGTCCCATAATCCGACAGTCCCATAATCCGACAGCCCGATAGTCCGACAGTCCTATAATCCGACAGCTCGATAGTCCGACGCGCGGTCACTAGTCTCTGAAATATATGCCGATATAGACATGGAACGTTTGTAAATTGATATATTTTTTCACACAGAAAATTATCAAATCAGTCAGTATGACGTCTTGTACATGGCCGCACTGATCCCATACGAACCGGATGAACTTTCACACCCTACACGTTCGCACCCTACGCGTTTGGTTTTGTTTCTTTATGAAACAATGAAAAAAAAATATTTATAGCAATACACTGTCAAAACTCGATTTTTTTCATTGTTTCATAATAAATTGACACTCTGAAAACGTTTTTTGTGTTGAGTAAATCTTAAATCATGTTTTGATCAGAGAATTGCTATTTTATATATTTTTTCCATTGGAAGTACAGCGATTTATATTGCCATGCAAAAGCAGTGATAAGATATTATTTTGATGACAGAAAAATTGACGCAATTTGTTAAAATTTCATTTCAAATCATGTAATATGAAACATCTTCTGAAAGTGTTATTGCATCTTGAAAATTTGAGATAATGACACTATTCCTATTTTATCAAAACTTATGCTCTTTTGAGAACAAGAGAAAAGATTAAAAAAAAATATGTATTGCTTCTATGTAATTCAATCGGATGTAGTCGTTTCATATCTTCGGGGCGAACGCCCCTCAGATATGAGAAGAATACATCTAATACATGCGACGTCACATATCACATTCAACCACATTATACGTTATACATGCACGTGCATGCGCATGTACAAAATGTATGTAAACAGACATTCTCGTTATCAACATCGACATGATGAATATATTAAGGTACCATTTGATTTTTATGGAGGTTGGGGCTTGGATGAAAAATTTTGTCCTGTATTTTTTCTAGTTGTAATATCTGTCCTGTCTTTTTATTTTTCACTCTATTCGGTCCTGCCATTTTTATAAGTTTATCCTGACTTTTTTTTACCTAAATTGTTTTTAGATAAATTGTCATTCTGCCTTTTTTTATTGCCAAGTTGCTTATCCTGACTTTTTTTTTTACTCAAAAATCCTTTCATTTTTTTTCAAATTTCATCCTACCCCAAAAAAAAATAAAAATCTAACGGTAGCTCCCTAACTTTTCAAATAGTATAGGATTTAATTTTTATACCATTTTAACGCATTCCATTTTTTTTTTAATTTTTAAACACTGCTGGCGTTTCGGCAGTGTGCTAATGAGCTTATATGAAGACAAGATCCATACCCTTCGCAGCAACACGGCTTCGTGTCGGACCATCGGACTGTCGGATTATCGGGCTGTCGGACTATCGGTCTGTCGGACTACTGGACTGTCGGAATTTCGGGGTGTCGGATTATAGCTACGCTCCCCATTGTAACCCCCTGACCTGTGTATTTTGCTTATTTAGAAAACCAGGGGGTTCAAATGGAAGTCTTTCTAAATAAGATTTATTAAATTTTTAATAGGGTCTTGATAAAAGCATCATGCAGTTTTTGTCTTAAATTCTTCTGCGCACCTTTTACATGTCTTATAAAATATCACTGAAAGTTGGTCAGATGATTAAAGTATAAAAAAGAAATACTACAATGTTTTGCGCCATCTGGTGTCCGTAATTCTTGGATAGGTGTGTTATCGCGTTTCATTTGAGGATCACAACATGTGCATTTCTGTAGAAAATTCGTCAGAAAAGATGAAAGAATCGCATTAATTCTTATTGAGACGACAGTTCCTTTAAGTACAATGTTGGTAGTTCTGTACCATTTTAACGCATTCCATTTTAACGCATTCCATTTTTTAAATTTTTAAACACTGCTGGCGTTTCGGCAGTGTGCTAATGAGCTTATATGAAGACAAGATCCATACCCTTCGCAGCAACACGGCTTCGTGTCGGACCATCGGACTGTCGGATTATCGGGCTGTCGGACTATCGGTCTGTCGGACTACTGGACTGTCGGAATTTCGGGGTGTCGGATTATAGCTACGCTCCCCATTGTAACCCCCTGACCTGTGTATTTTGCTTATTTAGAAAACCAGGGGGTTCAAATGGAAGTCTTTCTAAATAAGATTTATTAAATTTTTAATAGGGTCTTGATAAAAGCATCATGCAGTTTTTGTCTTAAATTCTTCTGCGCACCTTTTACATGTCTTATAAAATATCACTGAAAGTTGGTCAGATGATTAAAGTATAAAAAAGAAATACTACAATGTTTTGCGCCATCTGGTGTCCGTAATTCTTGGATAGGTGTGTTATCGCGTTTCATTTGAGGATCACAACATGTGCATTTCTGTAGAAAATCTGTCAGAAAAGATGAAAGAAGCCCATTCATTCTTCTGGAGAAGAAAGTTACTTTAAGTACAATGTTGGTAGTTCTGTATGGCATGTATGGGGTCTCCAATTCTGTATTCCTTAATTTTTTAACCAACTTTTCTCTCTTCGTCATAATTTTAGCCCATTATTCTCTATTCTTTATTATTTAGCACCCCAATGTTCTCTATTCGTTTTTTTTTTTTTTTTTTTTTTTTTATTGGGGTCCATTTTTTATATTCTTTTCTTTTGTTTTGCCCTTTTTTTGTACTTTTTCCCAATTATTCTTTAAACACCATCTAGAGCATCATGTTGTTCTCTATCATCTATTAGTAACACTCATTGGGAAATGGATGCCCGTCTTGTATGTGACTGCATGCATGATCACAATCTGTCGTGTACTTTTGAACCTTTCGGTTTTGAGTACTTTGGTGTTTTGTTTATTTGTTGTTGTTTGATTATTAATAGGAATTATTTTTTATATTTATCTGTTTTTGTTTTTGTTTTTTTTTTTGTCTTTTGCTTTGTTTTGTTTGTTTATGCTTATATTTTTTTGTTTTTTGATTTGTTTTGGGAGGTGGTTGTTTGGTGTTTTTTTTTAAATTATTTATGGACGTGATTTCTACCTTTATGTTGGTCTCTCTCCTTCTTTAGACCAGTAATATGTAAAAAGCAGATCTTGAGTTTGTCGTCGTATACTTTTGATTTATATCTTATATGTTCCTAATAAAATAAAAGACGACTACTTCAGATACCTAGCCAATAACTTTAAAAAATAACATGTCAGACATTTGAAATTGAATTATCAAAACCTATTTAACCGATATTCAATTCATATATTTAGTCATTAGCACATCTTGTTTGAATACTAAATTTAGTCCAATTTCGGTAGAAAATCATACACATGAATTGCTTTAATAGAGCGATGAATAATTTGAAGTTTGAAGTAAATAATTTTAAAGTATAAGAATGTTTATTACCAAAAGATGTACCCGTTCTTCTTTCATACTCTCTATTCTGTTTTCTCCATCTTCAATTTCACCTAAGAAAAAATAATTGTGTTACCACAGGAACAGCATGAGGATTTTCGTGACTTTCAAGATCGTGTATAGATTGCCGATGTATATCGTTTGCTTTCCAAATGTTTGGTCAAAAGCGTACATGATGATGACAATTCCAAAAACATGTGTTGTGTGCAAAGAATTCATGTTTTTCCCACAACGTATGTGTTACATTCGTATATTTTAAAAAATGGGCTTCAGTAAAACTAATTTCCTCTTTCAGAAAGGTCTTCAAACCAAAAACTAATAAAAGGCCTAGTAATAAAAAAAACTTTGAAGCCAATGTTAGAATTACTCAATACTGCTGATCATGCATTTTTAGTTTTTTACAAAAATGTATAATCTAATCATGGTACAAGTAGAATCTTTGATGCAAAGTTAAATCAACTCAAACATGCAAATACGTCGACAAATATGCTATTTCATACAAATATATCATGCTTACAAAGGGTATTTGCCAAAAATACCGGTTTCGAGGTAAACAAATTTCCAGAGCCGTAAGCGAGGGAAATTTGTTTACCTCGAAACCGGTATTTTTGGCAAATTTCCCCTTGTAAGCATGATATAATTGTTTAGTTCCACCGAATGTTCTTTGTATCGATCTTGACCTCAGAAATTTTATTGTAATCAGGTATCATATGGATATGGAGTTTCTACTTGACTGTATAATTTTTGTATATACTGCAGCTGTGCTATTTGCGCAGTCAAATTGCATTGGCCGTATAATCATTTCTGATCATTTTTGATGTACAGTCACTGACCGTATATATATATCTCCTTATTTATGACGTTGACAATGCGTTTCCGTCGACTTTTTATGACGTCATTACAGTACAGGTTCGCGGAATTTTTACGTCATTCGCTCCAAATTCAATAATGATGTTTTTTATCCTAAATATTTCATTTGGAACAGTTGTAGGAGTTGTAGTATAAAAGAATAACCATAAATTTGTCCTATTAGAATAGAAATAATTCATTGGGTTATTTTTAGACATGGTATTCCCCATCTGTCATGGTATTTGCTAGCAAATACCCCGGCACATGGAATTCCCTAATGACAAATACACCTGCAGAGAAAAGAAAATCACTATACATAGAAATTGGTGAAAAATACCATGTCTCTCATCCAATCAAAATACAGCATTATTACATAAGGTGGAATTATATGAAAAAATTACCAAAAAAAGGTTTGAAATATTGATTAATTATCTTGTTCATTTCCATATTAACCAAAGTTAGTAATGCTAAATGTTGCCTATAACTTTCTAAATTGGAAATTTTACACCCGCCATATAAAATCATATCAATGTGCCCATAAAAAGATAATACGTTGAAGGCCGGATATTTTTTCCTTTAATAGCTGTACGTCGACAGATAATTCTCGGATGACATCCTCTTGTCTCTGTATCTCTAGATGTAAATCCATTTTCCCATCCTTCATGTTGTTAATGTTGTTCTTAGACTTAATCAGTAGATCTGAAATGTTACTTAGATTGTTTTGATAGTATTCAAAACTGAAGACTTTATTTAAATTCCGTACAATGGCAAATCCAGTGCTGTAAGAAAAAGGGACGTAGTTATCGGTATAGGGGGAGCGTGGCGAATCAAATTTTATTTTAAAGATGTTATGCCGAAAAAAATGTTGTAAGAAAAAGGGGCGTAATTATCGGAAAAAATAGAGAGGAGAGTAGCGAATCAAATTTTTGTTTTAAAGATTTTATGCCAAAAAATTCCGATAAGGGAGGTTCAAACGCCTTTTACGGGGGGTTTCATTGGGGGGGGGGTCTGATCCCGGATCCCGCTTATTGTTTTGTCAGAATCCCGTATCCAGCTTATCGTTGCAATACTAGCGCTTGTAATTTCCCTTGTCCCGCCCAACTTCGTTTCCCGTTTTCACGCAAAATAATTTGACTTTCACGTGTCACGCTTAAAAAAAATCGGCCAATCCCGCGTCACGCTTAGACCCCAATGAGACCCAGTCTACGCCCCGGCCAAATCAACCACTGACATCAATCACAATCTGAATTCTCCATTTTACTTAATCGATTACAGAGTCTTAAATTTGAATTGTCAAAACTGATGTCCAGTTTTGAATACCCGAAAGGTATGAGGTATATAGAAGTCATAAGGATTTACGCTTACGTTATTATAACGGGAAAAAGATACAAAACACATACAAAATATACCTTCGGCTCTGTCTAGTTTTCTATTTGCTTGCTCTAGATCAGATGTCATTTTCTGAATGTTAGCTTGAAACCTGCATAGTTCTAGCTCGACTGTTTGTTTTTCTTTGACTGTCTGTTTTAGCTCATCTGCCAGTGCACTGTGTTCTTTTCGTCCCTCACTAAGCTGGCGCTTTAAATCCTCGTCGAATTCTGTGAATGTATGCAACATTTACATATTCAATTGTAAAGAGTGTACATGATAAGCATTTAATAACACTTTATTTGTTTGTTTTTGTTTTTTTTTATTTTCTCGTTTGTTTGTTGTGTAACCGGAGAGCATGATTCTATTGCAAAATCACTTTTGTCTCCCCCGGGACTCGAACCCGGGACCTTTGTGTTACAAGGCAGCGCGTTAACCGACTGAGCTATAGAAGTACTTACTTAGCTCAATCGCTTACAGCTGACTTTAGTATCTCCTAATGAAGGGAAGCAATCCCGTCACACGCAGTTGTTTGTTGTTTTTCTTTGGAGGGAGAGTAGATTTATATTTCTTACTTTTTATCTGTGATCTTCTTTGTTTTGTTTTGTTTGCTTGGTTGATTGCTTTTGTATATTGTTTATTTTGGAAATTAACGATTTAAGGAAAAAAAAAAATACAAACACACACATGACACATGACACAACCATGACACCTCGCGGTACAATGTATTTCACATTCGTCTAAAATCAGTTGAAACTAGCAACATGCGGTATATTATGCTGGTAGACCAAAA
>JAASAO010000985.1:0-33180 GCA_017311375.1 Mytilus coruscus | reverse complement strand
TTGACTTCAAATCTATCAAAAATAACATGATCGTAAGAGTTCTTTTAAACAGTAGAAATTTACCCCCCAAAAAAATCAGTCCGATGCGATTCTGATAAACAGAATTTCTATATTTCTATATTAAAGGGTCTATATCAAAGATTTCTTACCAAAGTTCTTTATAGACAAGAAGTTATAACGATTTAAGCTTACGGAAATTCGACTATCATATTCACTTTGTCAATAAAATTTTGAACTGATGCTTTAAAGTTGAAATTATGGAACGCCACAGCTGTCTTATGTGGAACTCCGATATTACGTTATGTTGTTTTATTATTACTTGATGATATTTTGTCTTTACATAATATGGTTTTGACATTACGTAATGATGTTTTGATATTACTCAATATGGAATAGTCATTACTTAATGATATTTCGATATTACGCGATATGGTTTCGTATTGACTTGATATAATTTTGTCATTACTTAATATGGTTTTGTCATTACTCGATGTGGTTTCACCATTATTTGATGTGGTTGTATCATTAGGCAATGTGGTTTTAACATTACTTGATGTGCATGTAACTTAACGTTATGTAGTTGTTTCATTACATGATGTAGTTTTGTCATTTCGTAATGATGATTTGCCAATTCTTTATATTGCTTTAACATTACGTAATGATGTTTCAAAATTTGACGATTTTACACTATATGATGTGTTTGTTTCAGTAATTGATGTGGTCCTGTCATTCTTTGATGTGGTTATCACATTACTTGATGAGGTAAAACCACGTGACCAATTCGGAAAAACTAGTTCTATTTTTAAATAGATTTCCATGTTTTTTGTGCCTTGGATGAGTGTGGCCATCAATCGAGTTAGAGTTCAAATTAAAGTTCGGGTTACTGTTCGAGTAGTTAAACTTTGAGATAGTCTTCGAGTTTAAGTTAGAATTCAAGCCATTATTATAATTAAAGTTTTAGTTAGCATTGAGTTTCGAGTTGAACTTCGAGTTTGAGTCACATTTAAAGGTAGAGTTCGAGTTACTATTCGACTTGAACTTTGAATTTGATGTAGAGTTCGAGTTAGACTCGAATTTGAGTCTCATTCAGATTAAAATTCCGAGCTGGAATTCGATTTATTTAATATGAGTTCGTATTTGAATTTTCTATCGCGGATCAAGGGCTTTTGTTCGGGCTTCCGAAAAGAGGGCTTAGGGGTATGCGTACAAAAGATAAACAATGTTACAGTATACAAAACACAGCATAGAAATTGAAATAAAGTGAGATGTGGTGTGATTGCCAATGAGACAACTATCCACAAGAGTTTAAATGCAGTGGATGTAAGCATTCATAGGCAACCGCACAGCCTTCAACACACCGTATAGTCGGCTACAAAAGGCCACCACGTGAAAATGTGAAACAATTCAAACGAGAAAACTAACGGTCTAATTTATAACTAAACAATCTACGAAAAAACAAATATGACACACATGAAACAACGACAACCATTGGACTACAGGCTCCTGACTTGGGGCAGGCACATAAAGAAAATGCACGTGGCGGAGTTTAACATATATGTGAGCGCTAAACCTAACCTAGCCTCGGACTGTAGTGTAACAGCACAAAACAATGTAAAAAACAGTTTCAATTGGCTTAACTCAATAGATCGGTATGACTGAATAATATAAATCCATTGGGGTGATCTCGGGTGCTCCGGAAAGGGTGAGCAGATTCTGCTTAACGTGTGGCTCCCGTCTTAATATTCGTGAAAGTACTAACCCAGGGATTTGGTTTTATTTAGTAGTTCACATTCAAGGAAAAGATGACGGGATTGTTGTTACGACAACTGGAACATATCCGTCTTCACCTGTGAAACAGATATTCCAGAAAGTTTGTTTTTTCAATAAATGCGAGGTATATGAGAGAATGCAATTTATAAAAATAAAAGATTGATATTCGTACATGTTCAAATGATCATACACGCTAAAAAAAAGTCGGAGAATTCTTATTTTATACAATTGAGGCTTTGTCGCTTAGTCCGATCCCCCATTTCCCTGTAACTTTAGTGTGAGTTGATTTAAAGAGTCTTACTTGTTGAGAATAAAGTACAAGTCTTTTGATTTGTGTCGAGCCTGCGACATTAATGTAGCGACAGTGAGACACAACAAACCTATATTCCGTCGTCGGTAGTGGCGTCGGCGTCTTCATCATTTAGATCGTTAGGTTTCTCGTTTGAATTGTTTTTACATTTTCATTTCGGGACCTTTTATAGCTTACTATGTGGTATGTATTTTGCTCATTGTTGAAGATCATACAGTCACAAATAGTTGTTAACTTCTACGTCATTTGGTATATGGTTGAGACTTGTCTCATTGGCAATCATACCACATTTTCTTATTTTTATATAAGGTTTTTTTTTGCATTAAATATTACCGAATTAAACTGTTTTGACATGATAAATTTGTAAACCTCCATGAATTGTCATAAAACTTGTATAGGAGTTATTCTTCAAGATCAAGATAAAGCATCTACAGAAAAACATTTTTTTAAATTTTGTTTTTACCGATAAATGTACCGAAAAATGTGCAGTCAACATTACACTTTCACTCTGACAGCAGCAATATCAGGCGAGACTCAGGGTTCCGTGGAATCTTTTACGAATTTATTATAATACTGCTTCCATTTGAGAACTAAGGACAAAAAACGGCAGGACCAATTGGTCTGGGGATATCCCCCTTATGTCCGAAATAGTTAATTTTTTAGTACTTTTTTCTTATTTTTGTCTGCCGTTTCCCTTTTTCATACCAAATAACTCTGAACAACAACTCGAACTTTAATTTGAACTTCAATGGATAGTGATACTCATCCAAAGCACATTAAACAAACGACATATGGAAATCGGTTTTAAAATAGAACATATTTTTTTCCGAAATGGTCACGTGGTTTTACCTCATCAAGTAATGTGATAACCACATCAAAGAATAACAGGACCACATCAAATACTGAAACAAACACATCTTGTAGTGTAAAATCGTCAAATTTTGAACCATCATTACGTAATGTTAAAGCCATATAAAGAATCGGCAAATCATCATTACGAAATAACAAAACCACATCATGTAATGAAACAACTACATTACGTTAAGTCACATACACATCAAGTAATGTTAAAACAACATTGCCTAATGACACAACCAAATTAAATAATGGTGAAACCACATTGAGTAATGACAGAACCATATTAAGTAATGACAAAACTATATCAAGTCAATACGAAACCATATCGCGTAATATCGAAATATCATTAAGTAATGACTATTCCATATTGAGTTATATCAAAACATCATTACGTTATGTCAAAACCATATTATGTAAAGTCAAAATATCATCAAGTAATAATAAAACAACATAACGTAATATCAGAGTTCCTATTAAGACAGCTGTGGGGTCCATAGTTTACTTCATTCGATTAAGTAATAAGTTTTAGTTACGGAAATATCATTATTGTCCCCTGACAGAAAATTGAAACCTTAGGTCTAATCAATTACTTTAGCGTAACATTTTTCTTGCCTTTTTTGTGAATGGATTTGTGGATCAAATAATCCTTGACATTGATATATTGAAATATTGTTTGTCTGTTTCTTACATGACATTTCCTTTGAATAACAATGTCTTATTTTGGGCAAAGTGCACACCAAAGTTAATGATTTGGCACTAGACCCTCCTATTTCATGAAAAAAACTCAAAATTTTCTCAGCAAGATTACAAATAGAACTGAACTTCAATCATGTGTCGGAATGTTCAATATATATATATATATATGATGTTGTCTTATTGAAAGCCAAGCAGAAATCTTTTTATATCTTATAGATTTTTGTTGTTTTGGCAATTAATTTATTCATTTCATGTAGAATATGGCAATATTATGGCAAAACTAAACATAAGTATATTTAATTTACAAAATTTGCTTTTCAAAGTTTGATTTGTATATCAATACGGGCTAACACACACGCTTTGAATAAATTAAAAAATAAAGAGATGTTCATTGTTGACTATAACAATAACAATGAGGAGATTGAAAATAAAAGCACACTGTACCTAGAAGTGGATCTAAACTAAATGACTATAGTAAATATACCTTAGTACCAGCTGTTAAAGCAGCAAACAATGTAGTCCCTGATTGACGTAAGTATTACATCGACGTCTAACATGTCGTGAAGAAATTGAAAATTCGAAATATTTTGTTTTGACCATTATATCAGAAAAATATTTAAGAAAAAACTCCCATTTCATACCGAACATCTTCAAGCATTACATTTTAAGTTACAGTCACAGAGCCGCTACCATTTTTTGTCTGAGCAAACAATTATGAGCCAGGGTTTTGTTAAAAGAACGTCTCGTCCTTTTTCTCAAATAGTTCATCGGAAAGTACCAAGACCTAATAGATAAATATACAGTGTCTACTTCACAAAAACTGCAAGATGATCTTGAGTTTTAAATTCTAGGTGCTGAAGTTGTGTATCTTTTTATTTTACCTTAGTTTTCCCGTTATTTGTCTTCTTGCTTTTAAAATTAAAACAAATAAATTATATTTATAACTTATCATAAATTGACTTTGTTGAGAGTTATGAATTTTCTACTGAATTCACTACTCCTCCATCAAATATTTGATTGAAAATAAACAACTCGAATTCGATGTAAATGGGCTTTTGAAAATTAAATCTGAAATGCATATGTGGTAATAATAAAATTCTTTCTTTGGTTGCAAACATTATGAAATGTTTCCTGGGTATGTAGAGACATGATTAAGGTGTTTACTTTTTTGCTTGACAATGTTTTGGTCGTTATGGCAAGATTTTATATCGTCAAAATAATGGAATTCTTGTGGGTATTAACTGTACACCTCTTATTGCAGATCTTTTTAATTTCATACGAGTCGGAGTTCTTTCAGACACTTGTCAAAAACAACACTTGCGAAGATCAAAGAAGCCAAATCATTTAATTTCACGTTCAGATATATTGATGATGTTCTTTCCATTAACTATCCAAACTTTTCTGATTGGGTTCCATTAATATATCCTTAAGAACTAGAAATTAAAGTAACAACAGACACGGCTTTCTCCACCTAGTTTTTTAGACTTATATCTCGATATTGACATAAGCGGTCATCTCAGTACCAAAATCTGTGACAAACAAGACGATTTTACTTTTGAAATTATAAATTCCCCCAACTTAGCAGCAATATACCAACTTGGATATACATTTCCCAACTCATTCGGTATTCAAGAGCTTGCTGCTGCTACTCAGAATTTATAAAACGTCACCAGTATCTGAGCTTAAAGTTGATGAATCTGGGTTATGCCAAAGAATGTCTCGTCTTTTTCTAAAAAAAAGTTAATCGGAAGATACAAAGACTGTGTTGATTAATTTTTGTATCAACTTCACAAATATTACATAATGGTCTTGAAGTATAGATTTCAAGGTGCTGACGTTGTTTATCATCTTAATTACGTGTAATAGTATAAAAATTAGAAAATGTGTTATGATTGCCAATGAGACAACTCTCCACAAGAGACCAAAATACTCAAAAATTAACAACTAGTGTTTTTTTTTTTTTTATTTGTCTTTGTATATTTCTAACCTTTACTATTTAGTCCATTTTTGGTAATATCTTTTTGTCGTGGCTTGGTGTCAATTCATCTTGCCATTGTGTTGTTATGCTATGGTAATTTTTTGTACTCTTGTCTATCATTTTTACTTATGTGCTTTGTCTATAGAGTGTCTATGTGCCATTTTATTGTTATTTGTTGACATAGTTGTTTGTTTTTATAGTGATAAAGATTAAAACACAATGTTGACTGCTTTACCCTAATTTTTGACATTTTTACTTATTATGTCTGTTTGTTTTGCTCACACATTGTTGTCAATATAATGGAATTCTATGCGGCTGTCATACAAGTAAGAGGTTTAGTTAGCAATTAACCAGGTTTAATCCATCATTTTCTACATAAGGAAATTCCTGTACCAAGGAATATGACAAGTTGTTTTCCATTCGTCTTAAGTGTTTGAGTTTTTTATGTTGCCATTTGATAAAGGACGTTTCGTTTTGAAGTTTCCTTGGAGTTTGGTATTTTTTGTTATTTTACTTTTTTCTTTACTGTTGTAAATATAAAAAAGAAGATGTGGTATGATTGCCAATGAGACAACTGTCCACAAGAGACCAAAATGACACAGAAATTAACAACTATAGGTCACCGTACGGCCTTCAACAATGAGCAAAGCCCATACCGCATAGTCAGCTATAAAAGGCCTCTAAATGACAATGTAAAACAATTCAAACGAGAAAACTAACGGCCTTATTTATGTACAAAAATGAACGAAAACAAATATGTAACACATAAACAAACGACGACTACTGAACTACAGGCTCCTGACTTCGGACAGGCACATACATACATAATGTGGCGGGGTTAAACATGTTAGCGGGATCCCAACCTCCCCTAACCTGGGACAGTGATATAACAGTACAACATAAGAACGAACTATAAAAATCAGTTGAAAAAGGCTTAACTTATCAGATGGACAAAATACAAGTAGACGTGGCAGGGTACTTGTACATCCAAACAACAAAAGACACTAGGAACAGATCTGAGTACTCGCAGTTATCTGACAGCTAGTTCAAAGCCACTAACAACTAATAAAAAAATCATGCATCTAAGACTAAATTATCAATCCGTACACATCCAACATCCAATGGATTTAGTGTAAAGACGTCATAAATCTGCTTTCATGGAAAATATAAAAATTCTGTTAAATTGATAAAGTTATCATACTTAAATTCAGTTATCCCAAGCTATGGACGTATTTTACTTTGCAGTATACTTTGTTTTAGCTAGACCTCATTCATCACTTTTGGTGACGTAAAAAAAACGAAAACAACACGTTATAACTTTCATGTGTCCGAAGCGCTTTTCTAGATTTACCTTCATCAGGAACGCTCAAAACCACTCAATTACGGTAATTGTTATCCTTTCTTTTATAGCATCAGCGTTGATGAAAATAAGACACGGAAAAATGATATATTTTTACTAGGGCATTTGCTATTTTTTAACAAAAAGGGCCCGATATACTGACTTATGTGCGGCAGTATTTAAAAACACCAACTCTATCTAGCTTCATGAAATGATTACATATTTACTTTACTTTCCAAAATATGTTCTTATTTAAGCGTCCTGTTGGTAACTGCACTGTTTATATTTTTAACAAAAATACAGCTTAGACAAACATAGGAGGATTTTGTGCATGTAAAAGTGGTTTAACCCTAACAAATTTTGTGTCTCGTCCTAACTCAGGCTATATGGATAATGTGTTATTTGTTGGGTGTTTTTGGTGGGTCTGTTTTTAAGAAGGAATTAAAAACTATTCATTTATAAAATACGATGACTTTAACTGGAATAAAGCATGAAGTTTAATTACATTTGTAGAAAATGATATGGTACATGTAAATGTATCTATAATTTACGTAAAAGAGCGGGACTGGATGTTTATGTCATGCATATAATGCTATGAAGGATGTTGATGATAATTTAGAGTTAAACGTAAAAAGATAGCACATCCATATTAGGACGAGAACATGTTTAAAATGTGTTTTGAATGTGAACCCAGCTTTAACGTACTAGTTTACGTCCGCAAGAACAGCTGTCACAATACACGGACATATCATACTGACTCTGAGCTGTCCAAGTATTTGCTCTTACTCTTAAATGCCACTTCCAAAGCGGAGAAGCAGCAAATACCAATTTTCAAGTCTTTAGTTTCATCCGAACAGGAATCGGACACATGACCTCCTGCACTTGAGGTGGGCACGCTACCACGAGACAACAAAGTCGGTATTTGATAATTGACCATGATAAAAAAAAAACCATATACAAGTATGTTTAAAAACGTAATGGGTGAGAAAATGCGACTTCTTTTGAATGTTTTAATGAATGTTTATGTTATTGCAAGTATTTATGGTAAAAATTCCATTTTAATATCCGCCTTTCTAAAATATTAGTTTTGTACATAAGTTGATTGTTGTTCTATAAACGTATATTATTTTCAGTGTTTAAATATGTTTTGATTAACCCAGGTTTAGGTTAAGATTGCACTTCTGATAAAGAGAGACGAAAGATACCAAAGGGACATCAAACTCAAAGTCAAAAATAAACAGACAACGCCATGGCTAAAAAAGAAATAGACCAACAGACAAACAACAGTACAAAAACACAACATAGAAAACTAAAGTCTGAGCAACACAAACCCCACAAAAATTGAGAGTGATCTCAGGTGCTCCGGAAGGGTAAGCAGATCCTGCTCCACATGTGTCACCCGCCGTGTTACTCATGTTAGTACAAAGAAAATCTATAAATATAGAGAATGCAATTTCCATAAGAACTTCTGTTACGGCTGAAACTCTGCCACTTTTAATATCAAGTTTCGTAAAAAAATATATCTTAGAATGAAAAGTTCATCTGCACAGGTCAAAACATAGGACTGTGCAGCATATTTTTTACTTTTATATGCTCCGAACTTCTAAGAGTTTTAACTTATACTAAAAGTCTGTACTACCCCTCCCTTCAGTTTGGGTCTTCCTCGGAATTCAATTTGGCCGCTATCCATGTGTATTTATACTGGTAACATTTCCAAGTTATGTCTCTATGAGATGCAACATAGAGATTATATCTGGAAACCAGAACGTAAACAAAAAACAAAATATCTATGAATAGTATATATCTCCCTAAAAGAGGCGTGGTTTGTGAAGCAGCTGTATTTACAAAGTGCAACATTAAGACATTGACAAGATGATAGACTTTTCGATATGATAAGATAAAGTGATCAAGATTCAGACATTTTTCTTTTTGACTTACTGGAATAGAGCTTCATGTTTTTTTCACTCGTGATAAGAATTTGTATATACTGACATATATTGAAATAAAATCGGAAACCTTTGTATAAGTCGATTACTATATACCAATGCTGCTTAAGGTCAAATTTTTGGATTAAAGATACATGCAAGTGAGAGGTTTGGCTAGCTATAAAACCAGGTTCAATCCACCATTTTCTACATAAGAAAATGCCTGTACCAAGTCAGGAATATGACAGTTGTTATCCATTCGTTTGATGTGTTTGAACTTTTGATTTTGCCATTTGGTTGGGGACTTTCCTTTTGAATTTTTCTCGGAGTTCAGTATTTTTGTGATTTTACTTTTTATACAATTGTTTATCATAAGAAATGACTTTCTTTACAGGTACCCCCATTTGCAGAAAACGTTACTTTTTAAAGACTTGGGGACATGGACCAGCATATTTTGACTGTTTGGCTGGGTTTAAAACGAGGTGTTTGATTAATGAAGTTCGATTTAGGCCTATTAAAGACCTTAGGCCAATAATTTGATTACTGTGTCCAATTTATATCTTTTTGTCACGAATATATGAAAATAGTTGCATGAGCGTAACAAAATTTTATGAAATAGAATATAGAAATGCTGAAATTAAGAATTTATTATGGGCCGGCACTAAGCCGGTTCATTATATGATATGGGTTTGAGATTGTTACATGAGTTTCTGCGGATCTACATTATTATTTTCTGCGGTATATGAAAAGTAAAGATTTTAGGTAATTGAAATAAATACATTTTTTTATTAATTTTTGTATAATAAGAATATGCCAAATATTTATAACAATGAATGTTCATTGTTTTATTATGCACAGAATGAGTGACCCGTATTTTGGGATTTCCCAAACCAGCTAGGTTATTTTAGAAATGTAAACAATTAAGGTACCATGTTCTTACAACAACTCGTCGTCGAAACATGGGAAATGACTTATAGTTTGCGTTATTTTCTCAAAATAGTTATTTTATATTCTATTTTGATTATTATATATACAGTTTTCATCATTTAGAAAAATAATCATAATAAAGATATCTTTACTTTCAACGAAAAACGATCTCGGGAGTTTTTGTAGGTAACATGTTTCAGTAACTGAAAGTGATTTTTAAACCTCTCAAATATCCACTTGGTGTTTGTTAATACTTTGCAATTTTACTGCAACCAAACAGATTGAAATGAAAAAATTTTGTCAAGGATTTGTCAGTTGTTACGTAGAGAATTATTTGCTATACTGTCTGAAGCTTTCTGATTTTTAGTTGTAGTGTGAAGCAGTTTTTCAGTCCGTCGTATACCCAATGAAAATATGAAGGGACATGGAGTAAATGTACATGAGACAATTTTAATATCAATACATTGTAAAACCCAAATATGGAACGTTTTTATTGTTGTCCTTCATCTTCAAGTCATCATGAGGCATTTAACAATGATCAATATTTCTCATAACTGGTAGTAAGCTCAAGTTGACCCTTCGCATCGGTTTGAGCAGAATTCATGGTTTATAAATATTATACAAAGCTACATTCCTGTTTTTATGACTGTTTGTTGATACTTTTAAATTTCACCAAAATCGAATAGAAATGAAAACATTATGTCTAGGATTTCTTAACCTTTACTGAGAGGAATAATTTGATATTTGTTTGCTTTAAGATTTTTATATCTTTTGTCAAACAAAGTTTGGGAAGGGATATTGTGCTTCATCTGTCCATCACAAAGTTAAAGTCCATCTATCTAGTTTAAACATATTTATTTATAGTGGATTGGGAAACAAGTTATTGTGTTAGTAGTCCGATGCACTAACCACTACACCACGGCTCTCCATCTATCTGTGGAAGTATAAGTCATAGTTCGTGAGATTTTGTTCATAGATGTGTCTTGAATAACCAAGGGGTCCTGATAAAAATAAGGTTATCTTGACCTACATTTCACATATGAGTGACTGATTAAAGTTGGCGTTAGAGTCCATATCTGAGATACAACTCGTTGAGAAATTATTTTTTGTCAGTAGATGCGTCTGTAATAGTCAGAATCGAGGATTCTAAAAAATAATATTCATTGATGAGTAAATGAGGTGAAAGGCTGCGTTTAAATCCATATCTGAGATAAGGAATACAAATATTTTGTCAGTAGATGAAACTTTGATAGTCACGAGTTTCAAAATCAAGTGTGAAAATGAATTAGATGATATTCCATTTCATCAACTGCACTTAAAAGATATTTGATTTCATCAACTGCACAATTAAGTTATATTTTATAGCATTATCATAACTAATTGGATTGGACTAGTTCTGGCAATTGAGGATTAAAGTCAACTCAACATACAGATTGTTTATATAATATTTTGCACTTTTTTTACACCAAAAACCTCCATATTTCCGGCCCAAAAATTTGGTGCGTGCACCAATTAACTCTCTTGTCATTGCTGTTATGTGTTTTATGTGGACCGTGTGTAGAATATTAAATTCGACGGTACTAAGAAGACACATATATATAGCCTTTGATTTTTTACCTAATTTTATGATTTTAGGGACATTTTGGCACATTTTGGCGATTAAAAATACAAAAAATTCGCTTAACGTCAGCAAAAATAAGCCCCCCCCCCCTTTTTTTTTAGATATGCCTAAATGCATGCAATTTTATCGAAGATAAGGAGAAATGATTAAAGACAGAATGTTTGACAGAATGCTCGTTCCTACAGCGGGATAATGATTCCTACCCCTTAAAAAGAAGAATAAAAAAAAAAAACACTAAAAAAATGATATAGACTATAGGTTCATGGTGATCAGCAATGTTCTTAAGATACAGTTTACTACCTATTAGCTTATTAATTTACCTATCCCATTTCTAAAATATCTCGAAAAATACAGCGCTGCGCCAGAAATCGTTTTTTTTGCTTTAGGTTACAATGAAGTAATTATTTACATAGGCGACAATGGTAGCCTTTTTGGGTCTTGCGTTTTCACTATAAAAGATCCGTTGATAAAACTTTCAAATTCTGAATTATCAACACCTTTGGGTGTGAATAAAACTGCAAAACACATATGCTGCCGCAGCTTTTTTGATAGAAAAATGGCATTTTTAAGGGTACTCAACGATTCCGGAATTTTCGAAATAGTATGAATGAAGAACACCCCATGCTTAATTTTGCACAGAAAATGTTTCTCGTCGTAGAGAGTTTCCTCCAAATTTCTCGCTAATTCCACACCAATGGCCAACACTCATTTCTCACTATTTCATTTTTGTTTTCTAATTAACAGGGCAGCAGCAAATACATTTACTTCTACCTATTATCTTGGGTGTAAAATCTAGGTGGCCCCAGTCATCTGTAATTACTTCCTTTTAACCTATATTGCGATACAGACTTATGGCGAGGAAGTACTACAGAAATGAATTTATTTTTAGATTGGCTAGTATCAGTCTATAATTGATTAACATAAGTTAATTTTAGAATTACCGACTTCTACTGCATCTGTCCCAGCCAAGAAAGCCACAGCTTACTCTATATCCTTCTGATTCGCTGTAATAACTGGTACAAATTCTGTAAGCAGAAAAATTACGATATGTTGCTTCGCATTTGATCTTTATGAAACTGAAATTGAGGAACGGAAGTCGCTTTGAGACCTGACGTTGATTTCAATTTAAAAATCTAAATTGAAAAAAAAACGTATAAACCTATGATTGCGTTGGATAAAAACCGCAATTTTTATACGTGTGCATGTAAAACAAATTTCTTGATAGAGGGGTCAAAATACAGCACAAACAACAATTTCCAAAAGACCAAAAAAATTGAAAAAGTCTATTTTAACAAAACGCATTTGACTAACAGGTCGAACAATATATATATATATATATATATATATAGTAGTTGGTTAAAAAAATAAGACACGGAGTGGTAAGACCTCATTTTAAATACAATCTTCTGGATTACAATAATGGTTGAAAAAAGATTTCAACGGAGCACATTTACAAGCGCAGTAATTTAGTAAGGTACTCAATATTGATAAAGGTTGTGGCAGTTGTAATTTTTCTTCGTAACAATAGTTTGGTCAATAAAAGCTCATCAAAGAGGTTTAATTTGGAACACAAGACGTGCGTTTCTTCTACATTTTCATTTTCATAAGAACTCATCCGTGGCGCTCAATCAAAACAGTTGGAAGGTGAAATCAATGACTAAGTTAAAGAGCATTAAAACCCAAAAATTTGTGCAAATACGACTAAGACAATCTTTGCCTGGGGTTAAGAAAATCTTAGTATTTCAAGTAATTCAACATATTATAAACTATAAACGTAAATTTACAGAAAATGGACATATCAATGATATTTCATGTCAACAAAAAAGTGCTAGCTACTGGGATGGTGATACCCTTGCGGACGAAACCTCCACTTACAATATAATGTTATCAATCCAGGGATAAACACTCATCAAGGCTACTATGCTTATTATTGTGTATGCGCAATTCATTTCAGGTAGGCGATAATAGTTAAAAAGATCCTTTGTGCGTATCAAAACTTGGATACCTATGACAGCTCGTTTCGAAACTGAGACATTTTCATATATGTAGTTACATTTTAGGGGTACAATGTTAAATTTAATTTTCCGCAGAATTAGCAAACCCCGAAGAAGTCTTTTAGACTAAAAAATACTTATGTTCACACTATGAAATTCTCAGTGAAATCAGTCATGAAAATAATTAATAACTACATTATTCTATTCTGCTCCTTAAAACAGCACCAATGGTTATGCTTCATCAATTATAAAGATAAAAAGGTAGCCAATATCCGTGCACGGAGATTTTGAGTTTACATATCATAATTATGTTCCTCATTTCAAGACGTATAAAAGATATTGATACAGTTAAGGTAATTTGCAACCCGGAAATTCGCCTCCGCTGATTTTGTTATCCTCGAATGCTTTATTTGGCATTTTGCGACACATTGTCTTCTTGTTTTTTTCTTTTCGATGCGTGTACAGGTTACAGTTACTAGTAACACCAAGAGATCGATGGACTGACAGCAAAGCAACTCAACAGGAGAGCATGTGATAACACCTTCCCGCCAAACTCGTGCTGAGAGCGCCGGTTGTGATAATAACGTACAGCACAGAACAATTCCTCGACACAATGGACACGAATCTGTCCATTCTATTGTATGTTTTCAATAGTATATATAACAAATTGTTGTACATTTTCATTTATACATATCTATTTATTTTTATTACATAGGTGTGATAGAAGACGTTTAGAAAATTATTTTACTGGAAATTCAAGCTGTTTCAAAATATCAAAATAGTCTCCCAATTTGCTTGGCAAATGGGAATTAATGTACAAACAGGGTCCACTATGCGTGCGTCCATGGGCTGCTTAGGGTTTTTAATGTATCAGGCGTTATGTACTAAATTGTTTTTAAAAGATACAATAGACGAGCATACGTAGCTATTCAGCCTTTATCTCGTGCATTGTAGTTTCAAATTTCGCCCTTCTATAGTTCTCTTATATGGAATCCACTGTATACTCATTCATTAATAAACTATACAAGAGCATGACGTGGATTGGTACATTATAGAATTGGCCGTTGAGTCCCAAAATGAGACAATATTCGTCGTATGACTGTCCGAATCTCAAATACAAATGTTTTAGATATTACCTTGTAAACGTTTCAACCAATTTCAAATACCACACACGTGTGATAGCATTTTATGGCTTCAGTACCAAAATCACTCAATGTTGGTAACACAAATTTTACCAATACCTGCCAACATGGTTAAGTTCCACATTTTTAATGCATGTTTTGTAATGTTTGTGATAAGAATAAAGCGACCGGAATATTGATATGCTGTTCTTTTGCAAACATCTATACGTAATGTATAGGTTAATTTCAGGAAACACAAATAGCAGAACTTTTCACAATTTAAACACTTAGAATATAAATTGTGCCGTAAGTTGCATCTTTTTGTAATCAATTTTTGACAGAATTACGGACGAGAACAAAATACGCGATAACTAGTAAATTTGTGATATAATCTAGAAATTCATGACAGAAAGTTCGCAATTAATCATTTGTCTCTTCATATGCCAACTTGATCAATGCTATCTGAATTACATGGGTCTTTTTGTGCATGTTCCGAGGGGTAAAAAAAAAACAAAAATCTATTGTCCTTTGAACTCTCTTTACACAATCTCAGAAAGGCTCATTCAAATATGAAGTTAATTTATTGTTCTCCGTGCCAAAAGTTTTGAGAATTTTGATATTTGTGCTGAAACCCAAATCCATGGTCAAAAATCCTTGTCAAGTTATCTAGTACACAGGCAAAATTTGCTCACATGATTTCACATGAATCTCAAATGAAATTCACGTGAAAAATTTTACGTGAGATTCACCTCAAATGAGCTTATACATAAAACTCACGTGAAAATTTTCATGTGAATTTCACGTGAATTTCAGGTGAACTTTACCAAAAAACAAAATTGGTATTTTTCATGATTTTGATTAAATTAGAAAATTTAGATGTTATTTGAATTACTTAATTTTAGAAATTCACGTGAAAAAAAAATCATGTGATTTTCACGTGAAATTCACGCTGGTTTCACATGAGATTCACATGAAACTCACATGAACTGATTTCATGTAAATTCCACGTATAAGCTCGTTTGAGGTATGATTCACATGAATTTAAATTCACGTGAAATTGGTGTGAATATCCAGTAACTAGTGAAATGTTGTAAAGTAATTGATCCCCATATGATAGCTTACGTTATATATAGGAATTTAATAGGTTTGCTGATTTTTTTTATAGTCCAACTTGGAATGATTAAAAGGTTTTGAAAACTGTGAATTGGATTGTCCTTGAGCTCCTCTCCTAAGATACAAACTTAATATTTGGTTTATAATCTATCCTCAATGTTTTAGAATTTTAACTTTTGCCGAGGGCGGGAAAAAAGAGGCAAATGTATTTCGAATTATCTATAATATACCTGAGATATTGTATAAAGTATATAGGATAGAGTTTAATACTTAAATGATAAGTTTCGCTATATGCAGGAATTAAACAAATGGTGTTTGAATTTTTGGGGCATAATCTCTAGTTTTTAATATTTCAATTATTTCTATTTAGATTAAATGTATGTGCAGCATCAAATGCTACTGATAATGATTTTTTTTGCGACTATCATATAGAGGTTTAGCTACTAGTAACTATAAAACCAGGTTCAAACCACCATTGAACATACCTGTACCAAGTCAGGAATATGACAGTTGCTTTCCATTCGTTAGACATGTTTGAGTTTTTGATGTTGCCATTTTATAAAGTACTTTTCGTTTTGAATTTGCCGTGTAGTTCTGTATTATTGTTATATTACTTTTACTACATAATGCCGGTACCAAATCAGGAATATGACATTTGTTTTTCACTCGTTTGATGTGATTTAGCATTTGGTTTTTCCATTTGTTAAGGGACTTTTTGTTTTGAATTTTCCTTGGAGTTTTTGTTATTTTACTTTTTATAATTAAATGCCAAACAGTTAATATCCTTTTCTTTGCAGATTCCCTAAGAACAGTACGCAAATTTTAATATCTTAAGACCTGATCATAATATTGTTTTCATCAACAAGTATTTACCCAATCAGGGATGAGAATAGTATGGACTAGATCATTTTTTACACAATTAGATTTAAACTGTCCAAATAACACATTCGTTCTCACTTGTTTTTGAATTTGTTTAAATGTCATACATCCTTTACCAATCTATAACTGATCGGCGATCTATTACACATGTCTGTTAGTTAGTCATTACTAGCGTTCCCATAATAAGTTTTTTTGTGACAAAATTGTAGATGTCCTCTGTTAGAATCTCATAGACTATCATAGCTATCCATGTACATAAGCAGGAGCTGAGATCGTCCACATGAACTTGTAGTAGACCTACGTACATAAAGGTCTTCAATGGATCCAAGATGCAACTTCCCAGGTAGACCGACTTATCAAACTTCAGCTTCGTCTTTTTCCTACATGTCTCTTAACAGATTTTTCTCTTTTGCATTGACACATTCTTTAATGTCTACTTTTTCGTCATCACAAATTCCATATCTTCCTTCTTCCAGATATTCTTCATTGTCTTACTGAATAACGAGTCGTCCATGAGTTTGACTATCTTTTTGTCCCATGCGATCTTTGTCTTGAATTGCAGATTTGTGTCTAGTTCGATGTATGTCTTGATCCATTCAGACTACTCAAATTGATGATCCAGTATACCTTTATCAGTTTCATATCTAGAGATAATTTGTGATCTAGCAGTATTTGAGCACTTACTCGTTTGCGTTTGTACCTTTTCTATATCTTCTCATTCTCGGAAACCAACAGGTTATCGTTATGATCATCGTGGAGTTTCCACAAATACTCGTGCTCGATTTCAAATCATTTATTGTTGTGAAATGTTAAGATGACATCGACCTTCGACGTTCTACCCATTCAAAAACATCTTTATTTGGTAAGGGATGTGATATTGCCCATCCACACCAATTAAAGAAATCAAATTAAGTTTGACATTTAGTCATTTGTGTTCTATGGCTATATCTCAAGTGTGCGTTGTTGATCATGCCTCTATTTTCCTTTACATGAGTAGAATGTCAGGGTCGGATAATAGTTCCAGTATGATCCCAGAAATTTTGAGAGCCACGTCGCAGCTCTGTAAAACTATGCAAAATCGAGCATGTAAATTGTCCTGCACAAGTTCAACCTGTAAGGTAGTGGCATTTATAATTGCATAGAATCTCACGCCCAACGGTTTCGAACAGTGTCTAAGCCTGACCGTAGTCTTCGTCGCTAAAGCTTTTCTCCATTTAATCTGTTGTAAAAGTCTTGATTGGAAGGCAGCTTGATCACAGTTAATCTCTTTTGACCGCCTCCGTTTTCGTAAGAGTACACTTCCTTTCGTTTTAGCATATCGTTATGCTATTCACACCTCTTTTTGTCCTAATTGCTCTAGCTTCGAGTTCTTAGTAGTTCGGCGAGACCCTTAACGAATCTCATTTCAAGTCACTCACTTTTTCGAGAATTAGATATCCTTCTCTTTATTGTTTGAAATTGAGTTGCGCTTACCTTTACCAAATCGAAACTACTTTAAGAACAGATAAGAACCTTACCCTCTCAGGTTATTATCAACCAACGTACAAACCACGAGAGTTGATAATCAAAATTCCATTCACATTACGATATTTTTCTAAAGAGTTATCTTGATTGCTGATTTTGTTAACCCCACCTTCTCACCCAAATGTGGCAGTATGTGCTCGACTCATGACAATTCTCGTTTCCTTTGTATATAAATGCATTTCTTGTTTCGGTAATTCTTGACTGTGACACGTATACGCGACTCACACACTTGTTTTTTTTTTTCGAAATTTTCTTTTTTTTTTCTTCCTCGGCATACCATAGTACCCGAATATGTTGACAAATATGTCGCCAGCATGCTTTAAATCGTTATTTGACACAAGGAACACAATGAAATCAAAGTTTAGCTTATAAACAATTTCTGATACTAACTTATTTAAAACAGCTGAAAGAACATCAAAGTGAAATCAATTCTGGTCGTTATTCTTTGCATTGATGATTCCCTTTTGCCTTACAAAATGCTGTGTTAGTAGAACAAATTACTCGTACTGAATTCGATGTTTTCGAACGATCATCTATTATCCTTGCGCTGTTAGTTTGTAAAGGTTGTATAACTTTTGTTATATAAACACAACTTTCGTGCCTACTTCCGATGACTCGTTGATAATTGTGCTATGTAATCCGAAGCAAGGATAAACAATATATTTTAAGTCGGCAGATTCGTATTAATTATCTCGACCTGGGAGACCAGTTGTTACTTCAAACACTTCTTTAACTATTCAGACAACCTATCCAAGGTAGTCACGCGGCTCATTTTGGAAAACTTTTCTAAATCGTGGTCCTTTATGATAAATGTCTACTATGTCGAAGACACTTTTTAATTCGTCTCACTTGCCTTTCGCGTGTCTGGCATAATTAAACATGAGTCTGGTATCTTTGATGAGGTTTTACAATCACCGAGTTAAGAGTATCAACAGCGCAGTAGTCAGGACACCGGTGCTAACATGAAATATCCTTAAATGGTCATTTTCTGAAAATCTATCGATACAATACGTTTTTCCTACCCTATAAATATTTTAGATTTTGGGTTTTCAATGCACTATAATTTCTTAAAAAGATATAAGTCCTGTGTAGATGAACATTATTTAAAATACTCAAGTTTTCCTACCTCAAGGCATAAACGGTTATAGCCAGATTTGTCTCAACATTTAGACTTTATCGTTTTCTAATGCTCTTCAAGACCGAATTTGATTTGGTTTCCAACTGTTTTGACTTGGGTGTCACTTATGAATCTTGTGTAGACAAAATGCGCTTATGGCGTACTCAGATGGACCAATATATATTTGAGTTTTAGAAACAAATTGGTCAATTCCAATGGTTGTGGACGTTTTGTTAGCGAGGGTATCACCTGCCCCGTTTTATAAACACCTGTTCTGACATAAATTATCATTGATTTGGTCCATTTCTGTTCATAAAAATTTTAAATCATTCAAAGCACTAAAATTCGTCTACCCCCAGATATAGATGGCATCAACCAGATTAAGCGGAACTATTTTGGGTATTTGTGTTTCTATACTTTTCAACGAGAATATCACTTTATATATGTCGTGTACAACGTTTTTCAATACTTCTTAACTTCGTTACTTCTTTTTTGACTTTCCAACTAGTTTGATTTGAGCACCACTGGTGAGTCTTCTGACGACGAAACGCGCTTTTTGTCTAGATTCGTCATCCTGTTCCATTGCATTACTCTTTTTTGTTTCACATTCATATTCAATTCTTACTTTATAATTGTTTCTTGCATTTGCTTTTATGTAACGTAATGGATAAACATAAATTAGTGTTTTTGTTCACAGATGTTAATATAATCCATAGCTGTTTCAACAACCTCATCAAATATGCCAAGCTTATAATTTGCTACGCCAGACGCCCGCTTTGTCTACATAAAACTCATCAGTGGCGCTCGAATAAAACAAATTGGAAGGTCAAATCAATCATGAAGTTGAAGAGCATGGAAAAATGAAAATGAAAATTCCAGAAAATTTTAACAAATGCGACTTTGCCCATCTATATTGTACACCTTAAGTAATATTATACTGTATATTATAGAGATATGAGACTTAAATGAAACATTGAATTTAATTTAATTATATTGACATAAAAAAAACAGGTGCACGTAACTACTATTAATGATATATAATAAAATACATACCGAGTATCTATTCGACCAAATAAATTCATGAACACTGCAAATTGGATTAAAACATTCATCATTATCTGTAATTAAATAAATCAAATCAAATTAGTGTCAACAGCTATTATATCTGACAATTTTGAGTATGCAACCTTATATACCTTCAATCTTTATTGACAATAATAATATGCATGATTTTAAATGTATTTATTTCTCTGATGTCCTAGGCCTTTAAATGAATAAGAGACAAATCTCGCTGTATAACGTTTTTGCTTATGAGACCATGTAAATTCATTCCGTAGTAATAGCTCAAAGGAAATCATACCAATGCAGTAATCGACAGCAGAAACAGTTCCAAGAGTTGGTGACAATATTTCTTCTTGTTGACATCTCGGTATTTACTGAATTGCTCGTTTCAATGGGTGTGTACATCTCATATATCCCAGTGAACCTGAGATTAAGGACACTATCAAAAGTAGAAGGTCAAAACAAACATGATAATTTCAACTTTCAAGTAGTCAACTTTCCATTTCTCAGCAGTAACATTCACTCTGCTATGCAACCGGTATCGCTCATTCTAAAGTGCATGCGATTCCGTCAACTTTTGTTCATGAGCTTTATTTCTCTATTCCTAATCGATTAACGAGAATTGATCATCAGTAAACTACTGTCGCCTTAATTTAGAACTAAATCCAGAGTAAAACTAACAATTACTTATATGAATGATTAAGACTGGATATTCTCTGTAAGCATCAAAGTTGGGTGGAAATGGTGTGCCATGAATTTTTAAAATATTTGGTCACATTAAAGGTAGTATTTTGATTCAAATAATTGTATTTGGTCATGTGCACAACACAATGAAGTTATCAACCAATTTAGTTTACTTATTTTTGTTCACTTTTACATTGTAGGCAATGGAGAAACCATCCAAAAAGGTGCACTATGTGGTTAAAGTGGTTGAAACAGACTTTAGTGTTGTACAACCTCATCAGAAAGTTCAAATTCCATCGATATCAGCAATGAATAACTTTGAGTTTTTTGAAAATGTTGTAAAAGTCTGGAGACACTACAAGCTTGGAGCAGATAATCTTGAAATGAACAAACAGGGTCAAATAAGCACAGTCCCAAAACAATTCTATGGGTTTTAGGCTAGGTTAAATATTGAAGTATTTATGTTAAGTGTGCCTTTTCATCCTCTGCTTCTTGAAGTGGGTGGTACAAAGTAAAGGGGCTGTAGTTGTATCATAAAAACATGGGGCGACCTCAGTCGCTGCAGAAAGATAAGTTGATCTTGCTTCTTGCCAGATTTGAAAAAGAAGGGATATGGAGCAATAGCACAAAAACAGCACCAAATCAGCCAATTTATCAAACATAATCTTCAATGGAACAGAATCTACCTCACTCATGACGGCCTAAAACACAATACCTGGTAAGCAATCATGGGCACAGCAGTCAAAATATCTCAATTAGATTCAAAACTAAAAACTTAGTGGATACCAGGCAATACCAAAAATTTTCAAATTCTAATTTGGCCTCGGACCTTACGTCCATATGATCAATAGTAAGTCAGAATAACAAAACCATACATGTCTGTATAATGTGTACTTTTGTCAGTCTGACATCTTATTTAGCAATTTTCATGAATTGCTTTATCCTTTGCAGGTAAACTTGTACCTTTTAACAACCTGGAATATGTCACCGTGCCCAATTGAAAATCATTGAAAAAAACAAGTGAAATAGCGGACTTCCACCCTCTTGTACGGTCATCATCATCAGTAGCATCATCATCAGAAGCATCATCATCAACAACAGCAGCAGCATTATCATCTTCATCAAACCACCATAGTGATGACATCTTTACATGTACTAATGATGAATGCACTGCATCTTTTAATTCCCATCAGGTCTTTCATAACCATTTAATTCTGGACAACTGTGAAATTCATTCGGAAAGAGTCTGTAAAGCAGATGTACTGAAGACGAAATATGTGAACAAGTTATCAGAATCCCAAGTAAATTCAAAACAAGTTACTCTCACAGGAAACTGTGGTGAAATGGAAGGAGAACACCACCTATCCCATGTTTGGACAATAAAAACTGACAGGAAAAATAAGAGGTTTAACGAAAACTAGATGAACTTTGTGATAGAACGGTTCAACATAGGAATTCAAACAGGGCATAAGGAAGACCCTGAAAATATTGCCATAGTGATAAGGAGCGTGAAAAAGGCAGATAGGACCAGAAGATTTTCAATTGATGAGTTTCTTACACCACAACAAATCACAAGTTTTTTTCTCTAGACACTGTTGAAAGAATGGAGCATTGAGGGAACAAACAATTTCTGACATTGAGAGTTCTTTGCTAAATTGATTGAACATGTAATATACTCAAAGTACAAAAGGTTTTTCAGCAACTACAGTTCTTGATATTTGTCAAAAGGACCAATAAGAACCTATTTGACATAAAAAAAAATTAAATATATGGAAGGGGAAGAAAAAAGTATGATTATTGTTTCTACCCAACCTACGATAGTAGAGGAGCATTATGTTTTTTTTCGGTCTGTGCGTCCGTTCGATCGTTCGTTCGTTCGTCCGTTCGTCCGCCCATTCGTCCGTCTGTCCCGCTTCAGGTTAAAGTTTTTGGTCAAGGTAGTTTTTGATGAAATTTGACCCCCAATTTCACGGTCCACTGAGCAGAGAAAATGATAGTGCGAGTGGGGCATCCGTGTACTATGGACATATTCTTGTTTTATAGATAAATAGTAATGTGAATAGTATGCAATCTGGTTTTTTTTCTCATCACTCACATTTTTTGATAGGTTGTGCTGAGAATTTTATGAAATCTGATAAGTCGTCACATGTGAGTGACCTCGTTGGTGTGTCCTGGTTGACAGATGAAATTGGGCTACCAATGAAATAAATTTTATGATCAGTAAAGCAGCAACTTCGCAGGACACACCTATGAGTTGTTGTAGGTTATAAATAGTTTACATAATGCTTATTACCACCACTCAAAGATGAAGTTGGAACATGGTTGGCATCAATTCCAACATCTTGAGTTACCCCCCTATATTAATGGAAAATTGCCAGATTTGTAAGTCTGACATCTATGTCCCATGGACACAATCTTCTTTAAATTTTTTTTTTCCAGAAATGGAGTTTGGGAAAAATTACCCCTATTTAGATACCCTTCTTTAAAAAACTTACTGGACTTGTCAACTGATACTTTTTATTTTTTGGTAACTGAAATGCAGTTTATTAACATGAATGTCATTGATTAGTGATTCTTTCTATTTATGCTTTGAAATAAATGTTTCAAATTTGACAAAATCTTATTTTTTTTTTCAATAAAATGAGCAGAAATATCAAAAATTTAAAAAAGTTAAAAACAAACGGTGACATTGATTAGCATTTAGAATTGCTATGGCATAGTACAAAAACTTATTGTTTTTGTATTACATTAGTATCTAGTTTCTTCCATGTGGTTCTGCATCAAACATCCCATATATCAAGTGTCTGTTTCAGCAGTTTGTTTACTTCAAATCATTATAACAAATTGTGAGAAGATCAGTACATAAATTGTTTGTATTTGATATTTATATCGGGGTAGAATGGTTTCAAACTATCTGCTACATATGCGCAATAAGGATTAATCCTTTCAATTCATGTGTGTTTTTCTTCGATTCACAAGTGATTTGTTTTTATTCCGACCAACACTGAGTTCAGGAAAATAGTTATTATGCTCCCCGACATTTTTTAGGAGAATATAGTAATCGAATTGTTCCGTCCGTTCGTCCATTCGTACGTGTGTCCGAAACAATTGGTTTCCAGATGATAACTTGAGTATCCCTTGAAATTGAACTGAAACAGATGGGAAAAGATCGAGAGGGAAAAAGATCATTTTGATTCTGGGATCAATAGGTCAAGGCCAAGGTCGTTGTTACTAAAACTAGATAAAAAAAATTATTTAAAAAAAGGTTTCTTGATAGTAGCTTGAGTTTCCCTTGTATGAGTAAAATGAAACTTTTAAAACTGGAAGATATGAGGGAGAAGGAAAAGCCTGAGTGTTTTCGGGTCAATCGGATAAAGGTCAAGGCCACTTTGTAGTGTTACTAAAAGAAAACCGTTTTGGAGAATGGTTTCAAAATAGTAAGTTGAGTGTCCTTTGTATGATTACAATATAATTTATACGGATGCAAGATATATATTGTTCTTTAATTAAGTTTTCGGTATGGTATTCCACTATGCATACAGGTGAAAAATTAACAATAACAGTACATGTGTATTTGTCCCTCCAAGCATACCTTTGAAATAAAAATGTGCAGATGGAGAGCTTCAATTAACAATGCTAGCTTTTTACTCGTTTGCAATGCTTTATATTTATATTTATATTTTTAGGATAAGAGGATCCCAATGTCGGGACTTCTATAGATGATTGTTGAATGATAGGATTACAATATTAACTATTCTGTTTTACTGTAATTTGTAGGTAAAACTAATGGAAATAACTTTTTAAATGGGTTAGAATCGGCATCCTGAAAACAATTCTCGATCAAGTTAAACGCCAAACAAAAGAGACTGATAAACTGACAAACATGAAAAACGTATACGAATGGCGAACATGTTAAGCCTTATCTTCCAGAAATACAATAACATTACAAGACAGGAACAATTATGGTATTAAAGGGGCACAATTGCTAACCATATTAATACATACAACCCGTCAATAAACTTTATTACCGAAACGTACAGTAAATCTGTTATGGAAAAAATGTACAGTTTTAAACATCAGTGAGTATTTTTAGCATATAAACCTTTTTTCAATACAGAATATGTATTTTTCGTAAATTGAATTGTTATGAATTACGCCGTTAGTTTTCTCGCTTGAATTGTTTCACATTTTGCATGTCGGGAACTTTTATAGCCGACTATAATGTATGTTTTTTTCTTATTTTGACTGTTGTACGGTGGCCTATGATTGCTTACATCGACTTCATTTGTAATCCAGTGGATACTTCCTTCATTGACAGTGATACCTCATCTCCTTATTTTTACAATTTGCAGAAATTACGCGGTTATATTGTTATAACGACATCTTTGTGAAGGTTTGGTACCATTAAAACGTTTAAACCCGCTGCATTTGTTTGCACCTGTCCTAAGTCAGGAATCTGATGTTCAGTAGTTGTCGTTTGTTGATGTGGTTCATAAGTGTTTCTCGTTTCTCGTTTTTATATAGATTAGACCGTTGGTTTTCCCGTTTGAATGGATTTACACTAGTAATTTTTGGGGCCCTTTATAGCTTACTGTTCGGTGTGAACCTAGGCTCCGTGTTGAAGACCGTACTTTGACCTATAATGGTTTACTTTTATAAATTTTGACTTGGATGGAGAGTTGTCTCATTGGCATTCATACCACATCTTCTTATATCTAATCATCATAACAAAATATTGTCTCGTGAAAACGACATTCCGTGATATGTCGTTATAAGAATAATATTTATCTTTATAAAGGTATAACACATTTATCGCTATTCCGACAAAGTATATCATTATTTCAACATAGTGTGTCGTTATTTCGACACGATAATCCCTTTATTTCTACACACTACATCGTATTCACGAGTTAATATGCATTTATAACATAATCATTACGAAAGATTATGTGTTAAAACGACATAGTTATCTCAATATAATAGCATATGATGGATGTAGTTATATCGCATTTAATTATGCGGCATATAACCAGACAAAGTTTATCCGATTCATGGAAATGATAAAAAGGTAATTATGCAAATTACCTAGGAATTACACAATTTTAAACTAGAAACGACAATTCAATTTTTTCCACTTTTTCTTCTTGCTAAAAGTGTTTCTTCAAACTCATCAATATTTGTTTTATTCGTCAATGCCTGACGTCCGCCAACATTTGTATATGAATTTTGCTGTTTTCGTAACGTCCAGTGCCAAATTTTTCTTGCATATTTAGAAACGAACAGATTTAAAACGATTCAATGGATAAACATTGCAAGGTTTGTTGTCCGAGATAAAGGTCAAGACATTTTGACTTCCAACGTGAAATGATGGTATGTCGAATTGGTATGTCGAATGTTGTTGCAAGGGTTCTACAATGTAAAGAAAGTACAAAGAGCGTGACGCCCTCCTTGCACACGGCTGTGTATTTATAAATTCAGCGTAGCCAAACGGAGGCCACCTTTTAGCAAAGGTGTTACTGTCAAGTGTGAGATATCCAATGATCTTATGACCATATTTCTAAACCCTATCCAATAATATTAATTAACATAATTATAATTCAAATAACAATTAACATATTGACAAAACAAAGTACTTGTTTGAGCCTCACATATATAGTAGACATGCTTCATGGCGTCTTTGATTTCAAAAAGGTAGGTTTTGGGTTGTTAAGAGTGAGGACACACTATGAATGTTTATCTGCTAAAATATTTCAAACAATCCCTGATTTCATTATTATAAACACATCTTTAAAACAATAACAGGAATCACAAAACGGAAACGTTGAATATTTGTATCAATAATGACAACCATTTTTATTAAATATATATTTCTTTAACATTTAAAACTCTCCACAGTGATCATTCGTTATTTAGTATAAGATAATTGCAATGAATACTTGTCAAAACAAGATTATTAATGTTGTAATATAAAACGATAAAAACTTGTCTAAAGTTAACTTGATAAAACTTGGGATAAAGTCATGTCCATATTTGAATTCTTTTATACATCCTGATATTTAATATTTCGGTTGACGGGTACATTGTATTCTTCGCATAGTTTGAACTCAATTGTATGCATCATTGCAATAAAATATCTGAATATCTCAAGTGACTTTGTTGCGGCGGTATCTGGAGGACGTTTATTCCAGTCATTGGCGGTGTTAACGGTTATGGGTCATTTATTAAAATCTTAGGTATCTAACTGTAATGCGTATGTAGATTGGGGAAAATCAATAAGCAATATCACAGATAAAGCCAGCCGAAGCCTGGGTTTCATCCCACAATTAATTCAATAAGTTAAAAGTGGAGGAGTTCACAAGTTTCTTTCATTCGTATCGTTACTTGATTTTCATTTTTTCTAAATTGATTTCCATTATATAAAATCCATGTTTTCAATAAGCGATTTTAACTCAAGCTGGACTTTCATTCTTATTCAAGTTTGTTTTGTTCAATGTACATCTAAAATATAGTAATAAAACAGGAAAGGAATAACATAAATATCTTACCTTCATTCTTTCCATACCTTTTATTAATTTTTGCTATATTTCTTAACTTCATTGTTGAAATTGATATTAGTTTGATTATTAACTCTAATAAACCCAAAATAGACCGTCAGACAGGTTGTAGTGAGGAGTTTATATATAAATAAGAAGATGTGGTATGTTTGCCAATGAGACATCTATCAATCCAAGTCACAATGTGTAAAAGTAAACAATTATAGGTCAAAGTACGGTCTTCAACACGGAGCCTTTGCTCCCACCGAACAGCAAGCTATAAGAGGCCCCAAAAGACTAGTGTAAAACCATTCAAACAGGAAAAACGTGGTGCAATTGGGAAGCCAATGGAAAAGATTTCGCTGTGACCTCACTACGATTTCACTGCGAATAAACCGATTTCACTATGTCTTTATTACGCTTCTACTACGATATTATACGATTTAATTTCAATAAGGAAGACAATAGGACGCTGCTACTACGCGCTTACTGTCCTTAGTTAGACCTTACTACGATATTACTACGTCCTATACACGGTAATTGCACGAGCGCATTCTGTTGATATAAAAAACGGATGCAATAACCTCTACCTGTACGTCAACCATGGACACACATGCGCAAAACCTACTTCTGCAATCTCTAATTCAGCTGCATTGTATTGATTTGGCTGATCAGGCTACACTTTTAGTTATAAGAAAAAGGAAAAGACTTACTGGACAGCGTAGGTCCTGTTGATTGCACCCTTGGCTTTCTGAAAGAAGACTCCAGTTTGCGCATTACGACCAACTTATGAAAGAATTCAGGATGGAGGATCAACATACAGCCATTCTTTAACTTTTTAAAGATGCCTACAGAAATGTTTGATGAACTTTTGAACAGAGTAAGTCCTCGAATTCAGAAGAAAGAATCCCGATTCTGAAAGACACTATGTCCCGGTCTGAAAGTTGCTATTACTTTAAGGCACTTAGATTCTGGCGATAGGTATCCAACCCTTCGGTACGATTACAGAGTTGCGCGCAATACTATAAGTACTTTTATTCCTGAGGGTCGCCAGGCAATTGTACAGGAATATAAAGATGAAGTCATATCCTGTCCAACAGAACTAAATGAATGGCGAGCAATTGCTAATCATTTCAGAGAAAATGGAACGTGCCACACGTTTATGGCGCACTCAATGGAAAGCATAATGCTATTAGAAGCTGGGCCTAGAAGCGGATCCTTATTTCATAAACTATAAAGGTTTTTTCTTCATTAATGCTCTTTACCTTGGTGGATGCATATCTCACATTTTTAAGGATAGATGTATGAGGAAATGGTTCCATGTCGGATGCCCAGATTTACAACGCGTCAGAATTAAAGGAGTGTTTGGAATATACGACTATTGGTTTTCCTAAGTCAGATCCCTTACCTAATGACGACCTGAACATGTCATACTACATCTTGGGTGACGACGCATTTGGGTTGAGAACTTATTTCAGCCATATTCTACAGCGTAGCGACAACGTAGTGGAAACGTAGTGGAGTCTTGGTTCGATCGTAATAGACTGGTTTTGAGATCGTAATGCGATCGGGAAGGTCGTGGGAAGTTCTTATTAGACGTAGCGACAGCGTGACAAGATCGTAACTATAACGTGTTACTATCGTAGCAGAATCGTAGCAGGATCTTATCAGGATCATAGCAAGGTGGTATGAACTTGAAAAGTATGAACTATTGAATATTCAAGCCGACCATACCACGATCTCACCGCGATCTTATTTTTTTATAGATCGTAGTGGGATCTTCATGGACTATGTCTAGTGTGACGGGGGCTTAACTAAACTCTTTGCTGCAACAACTTTAGTTAGTTAGAATACTGATAGCATATCAGAGAAATGTTCTTATTGTTTTAAATGTAACTCGAAACACACCTAGACAACCTATTAATATCAAAGAGTAGAAAGTATCAAATTTCCATCTTAACCAGGAAGTTGAGACTTTCAGTTATGCGATTTGTATGCATGAAGGTAAGTTCTTTAAATTATTTTCATTATCATTATCACTTATATTATCATTATTAATATGATTATTATTATTGATGTTGTTGTTTGTTGAAGTAGTTGTTGGCGTTGTTATTGTTATTATCATGTTCGGTTTGTATCTAATACACGTGTAGTAAAGAATAAATAGTTCGAGGTCGAAAAGTATTAAATATCATTAAAACAAGGTAACGAATAAATGTATGAAATAAGAATGAAGAAACCATGTTTTTGCACCTATCATAATTGATTGTTTTGCGAAAATGTGGTTTTAATTTTACAATATCAAACAAAGAAAAGCTAGCGCTGCCATCTGATGATCTTTAAAAAATACTTGTGAATATATCCGAAACATCTTATTACCCTCAATAATACTCTTGTTCATGACATGTATATGGAAACACAAAGTTATAATTCCTAGACTTAAAATAGAGTAAAATGAATACACAAACTAGAATTAAAGATAAATACCATTGTTGTGTCATTGTCCAAAATATTCTTCAATAAGAACATTTAGAATAAGAACAAATCTTCTCAACGAAAACGATCAGTAAAAAGCACAGATAATTTTTAAAAGCAAGCCGAAAAAGAACTGAAGATGTTGGCTTCTTATATCTCAAATGTAGTTGAAATAAGAATGTACATTATAAGATTATTTTATCGTATGTATGTATTTGCAGCTCTTCAAAGTTTATATTATTTTTTTTCAAATATTTTACCGAGATCATCACTGCGGAAACAATTATTGTAGGATTGCGTATACGGTGCAGTAAAATTTGTACTCTTAATCTATATATAGGTTGCACTTATAGACAATGCAATTTCCCATATGAGCTCCTTTTACTGCAAAAACTGTGCCACTTTTACTATGAAGTTTAGTAAGAAATCATATCCTAGAATGGAAAGTTCATATGTGCTATGTGTCAAAATATAGGGCTGTGCAGCATATTTTCAACATTTATATGCTCCGAACTTCTAAGAGTTTAAACGTATCCTTAAATTCTGTACTACCCCTGCCTTCACTTTTGGTCCTCCTTGGAATTCAATTTCGCCGCTATCCATGTGTATTTATACTGGTAACATTCCCAAGTTATGTCTCTATGAGATGAAACATAGAGATAATATCTGGGAACCAGTACGTAAACAAAACAAAATATCTATGAATATTATATATCTCCCCAAAAGAGGCGTGGTTTGTGAAACAGCTGTATTTACAAAGTGCAACTTACATATACTAGAAAGCCATTGTGTAATGTTACTCTTTCTTTGTTTATTGTTTATATCATGATACTAACAATTGTGTAATATTGGACCTTTATCGACTATTGTGATTGCGTTTGTCCAAATAAAATTGTCTTTTGATTTTGTCATCGTCTATGAGTAGGTAAAATGATAACTTAAGATTTATATATATAGCATATGATGGATGTATTTAAATCGCGTTACATTATGCTGCATTTAACCAGACAAAGTATGTCCAATCTATGGAAATAATAAAAAGGTTATTATTCAAATTACCTGTTTGTTTTAGACTTTTTTATAATTTGGATATACGTGTTAGTATGTTATAAATCACAAATGAGAATTTGAGTCAAATAAGTGAACATGAATTTGACAGATTGGGTGATTAACAGGTACCTCCACCACTATTCCTTTAACCGCCTACTATAATATAATGCTGTCTGACGTATTTGGTTCGTACAGGCATTATTTAATATCGCCCTCCCATTGCATACAGCTGCAAAAATGGATTTCTGCAATCGAACTACGATTAGTTTCATCAAAGTTTTCACTTTAAAATATGATTACATACGATAAAATTCCTTTATGTAATACTGTTTATCTAAAAAAAAAAAAAAGGAGATCATTCATTGTCTTAATAGTCACCATTATTACGCATTCATTGGATTTTAATCTAATCTCAGTTGTCTATTGTGTTTTACTTAAAGGCTTCACTTCGGTTTTTATTAGTTTTATGTTAATAGGCCTGTTTTTATTCAATAAGCAAACTGTACATATTGTAAGGAAAGTGTAAAAAGATTTAATTTTATATCAGGTTGTGTATAAGTTATATTCAGATTTAAGATATTATTTGATCTCATTAATAGCAACATCAAATAAATATGGAAGTAAACTTAAACAAGAATGTTGAATAAAATGTGAATGTCATTTAAAATAAACTGTTTGTAGATATTATTCTGCCAAAGTCTCTTACTTGCTAATAAAAAAACCTAAAAGCTTTGTTTAAGCTATATTTTGGATTGATGAAAAAGGTGTTATGGTCTTTGCATTGGTATTCAGTTCTTCTTGACACATAAGCATGTTTGATATCAATATTTCCGTCTTTCATAGGTTTTTTTTTAAATAATAGTTTGGGTTTCTCTTAAAAACTTGACCAAGATCTAGTTTGTATAAATGTGAATTATAATAATACAATATTTCAGCCATTAATCAGTAAAGGAACTGGAGTTCCAATCTACTTCACCTTGATAGCAGAAAACAGCTCGGATCAAAGGTCAGAAGCATTTTGTAGTTTACGAACTTATGATGTGACTGTACCTGGTGGAAGATTTCAAGAGGAATTTATGTCTACAAGTAACCCTGAGGTACTGAGGGCCTATGTGACGGTGTATGAGGACTCTGAACTTGAGACTGTACAAGTTGGAGCAGGATATGGGAAAGGAATCTATGGAGACCAGATGGTTCCCTGGAATGATGTTGACCTTGATCATAATCAGATACAGGACAATTTAGGTATATTTGCCTTTGGTGTTGTTGCGCCTGGGAGAAATGTCCCAGTTGACTGACTTTTATGAAATATAAGGTTCTATTTTAAATTTTTGATGATCCATATTAGTTGAATTTTCCTATTCAATAAATACATAATGATTTGTTTAGTTTCATCATATAAGTAACACTATAAAGCTATGAACACTATTTCTGTCAGGTTTACAATATTATTTAGTATCATAATAAAACAAATTTCTATGCAGATTTCCCCTGATTCAGGGTTTTAGCTTGATTCATAGAAGCCTAACTGCAGAAACTACATATTTCTGTATCAATTAAATAACGTCTAACATATATAATGTTTTAAGAAAACATGTCAAATGGCAGAGCATATGAAGTTAGTATAAAGTACTCAAAATGTGTAATTGCTTACAATATTGAGGATTTATTGCACATAAGTTCAAATGCTTTCACAATATCTTTTTTTTTCTCTTTTTAGGGTCAGATACTTTTAATAAAAGATTTTAGACCAATTGTTTACTGGATCAATAGCTGGAAGATTGATTGCACCTAAATCAGCACCAGATACAATAAAATATAGCCCTGGAGATTGTGCCAGGGCCTGTGCAGATTTACCACCTACTAAGTGTATGAGTTTTAATTATGACTTTGGTAAAGGATTATGTGAACTTATGGAAGCCATTGAGGAACATCATTACTCAAGTTCTAAGTCTGGATTGTTTGAACATTATGAAAGACTTGGTATTGGCAAATCCAAACAGTTTGTTTATGAAAATCTACAACTCCTCCATAATAAATCATACTACTTCAATCTGAGACTGGTCAATGTTCTAGGATATGAAAGTATAATCACCACACAAGGAGTCGTTGTAGATACAACTACTCCTGAAACAGCTACAGTGTAAACATAATAAAGCATACTACTTCAATCCAAAACTAGGATATGATAGTATTATTAACAC